>JABXNX010001633.1:0-12034 GCA_014843695.1 Archivesica marissinica | reverse complement strand
ACTGTGGTTAGCTAACATCAGACGTCATTAGACTGTTGTAAGCTCCCATCAGACGTTATTAAACTGTTGTAAGCTCCCATCAGACGTCATTAAACTGTTGTAAGCTCCCACCAGACGTTATTAAACTGTTGTAAGCTCCCAACAGACGTCATTAAACTGTGGTAAGCTACCATCAGACGTTATTAAACTGTGGTAAGCTACCATCAGACGTTATTAAACTGTGGTAAGCTACCATCAGACGTCATTAAACTGTTGTAAGCTCCCATCAGACGTTATTAAACTGTTGTAAGCGACCATCAGACGTCATTAAACTGTGGTAAGCTACCATCAGACGTCATTAAACTGTGGTAAGCTACCATCAGACGTCATTAAACTGTGGTAAGCGACCATCAGACGTCATTAAACTGTGGTAAGCGACCATCAGACGTCATTAAACTGTGGTAAGCTACCATCAGACGTATTAAACTGTGGTAAGCGACCATCAGACGTCATTAAACTGTCGTAAGCGACCATCAGACGTCATTAAACTGTGGTAAGCGACCATCAGACGTCATTAAACTGTGGTAAGCGACCATCAGACGTCATTAAACTGTGGTAAGCGACCATCAGACGTTATTCAACTGTGGTAAGCGACCATCAGACGTCATTAAACTGTCGTAAGCGACCATCAGACGTTATTCAACTGTGAACCACAAATAACTGTCGTAAGCGACCATCAGACGTTATTCAACTGTGGTAAGCGACCATCAGACGTCATTAAACTGTGGTAAGCTACCATCAGACGTTATTCAACTTTGGTAAGCGACCATCAGACGTCATTAAACTGTGGTAAGCGACCATCAGACGTCATTAAACTGTGGTAAGCTACCATCAGACGTATTAAACTGTGGTAAGCACCATCAGACGTTATTCAACTTGTAAGCGACCATCAGACGTCATTAAACTGTTGTAAGCGACCATCAGACGTCATTAAACTGTGGTAAGCGACCATCAGACGTCATTAAACTGTGGTAAGCTACCATCAGACGTCATTAAACTGTGGTAAGCGACCATCAGACGTCATTAAACTGTGGTAAGCGACCATCAGACGTCATTAAACTGTGGTAAGCGACCATCAGACGTCATTAAACTGTGGTAAGCGACCATCAGACGTCATTAAACTGTGGTAAGCGACCATCAGACGTCATTAAACTGTGGTAAGCTACCATCAGACGTTATTCAACTGTGGTAAGCGACCATCAGACGTCATTAAACTGTGGTAAGCGACCATCAGACGTTATTCAACTGTGGTAAGCGACCATCAGACGTCATTAAACTGTGGTAAGCGACCATCAGACGTCATTAAACTGTGGTAAGCTATCATCAGACGTTATTCAACTGTGGTAAGCGACCATCAGACGTCATTAAACTGTGGTAAGCGACCATCAGACGTCATTAAACTGTGGTAAGCTATCATCAGACGTTATTCAACTGTGGTAAGCGACCATCAGACGTCATTAAACTGTGGTAAGCGACCATCAGACGTTATTCAACTGTGGTAAGCGACCATCAGACGTCATTAAACTGTGGTAAGCTATCATCAGACGTTATTCAACTGTGGTAAGCGACCATCAGACGTCATTAAACTGTGGTAAGCGACCATCAGACGTCATTAAACTGTGGTAAGCTATCATCAGACGTTATTCAACTGTGGTAAGCGACCATCAGACGTCATTAAACTGTGGTAAGCGACCATCAGACGTCATTAAACTGTGGTAAGCTACCATCAGACGTTATTCAACTGTGGTAAGCGACCATCAGACGTCATTAAACTGTGGTAAGCTATCATCAGACGTTATTCAACTGTGGTAAGCGACCATCAGACGTCATTAAACTGTGGTAAGCGACCATCAGACGTCATTAAACTGTGGTAAGCGACCATCAGACGTCATTAAACTGTGGTAAGCTACCATCAGACGTCATTAAACTGTGGTAAGCGACCATCAGACGTCATTAAACTGTGGTAAGCGACCATCAGACGTCATTAAACTGTGGTAAGCGACCATCAGACGTCATTAAACTGTGGTAAGCGACCATCAGACGTCATTAAACTGTGGTAAGCGACCATCAGACGTCATTAAACTGTGGTAAGCTATCATCAGACGTTATTCAACTGTGGTAAGCGACCATCAGACGTCATTAAACTGTGGTAAGCTACCATCAGACGTTATTAAACTGTGGTAAGCGACCATCAGACGTCATTAAACTGTTGTAAGCGACCATCAGACGTCATTAAACTGTGGTAAGCGACCATCAGACGTCATTAAACTGTGGTAAGCTACCATCAGACGTTATTAAACTGTGGTAAGCGACCATCAGACGTCATTAAACTGTGGTAAGCGACCATCAGACGTCATTAAACTGTGGTAAGCTACCATCAGACGTTATTAAACTGTTGTAAGCGACCATCAGACGTCATTAAACTGTGGTAAGCGACCATCAGACGTCATTAAACTGTGGTAAGCTATCATCAGACGTTATTCAACTGTGGTAAGCGACCATCAGACGTCATTAAACTGTGGTAAGCTACCATCAGACGTTATTCAACTGTGGTAAGCGACCATCAGACGTCATTAAACTGTGGTAAGCGACCATCAGACGTCATTAAACTGTGGTAAGCGACCATCAGACGTCATTAACTGTGGTAAGCTATCATCAGACGTTATTCAACTGTGGTAAGCGACCATCAGACGTCATTAGACTGTGGTAAGCTACCATCAGACTTTATTCAACTATGGTAAGCGACCATCAGACGTCATTAAACTGTGGTAAGCGACCATCAGACGTTATTCAACTGTGGTAAGCGACCATCAGACGTTATTCAACTGTGGTAAGCGACCATCAGACATTATTCAACTGTGGTAAGCTATCATCAGACGTTATTCAACTGTGGTATGCGACCGTCAGACGTCATTAAACTGTGGTAAGCGACCATCAGACGTTATTAAACTGTTGTAAGCGACCATCAGACGTCATTAAACTGTTGTAAGCGACCATCAGACGTCATTAAACTGTGGTAAGCTATCATCAGACGTTATTCAACTGTGGTAAGCGACCATCAGACGTCATTAAACTGTGGTAAGCGACCATCAGACGTTATTAAACTGTGGTAAGCGACCATCAGACGTCATTAAACTGTGGTAAGCGACCATCAGACGTTATTAAACTGTGGTAAGCTATCATCAGACGTCATTAAACTGTTGTAAGCGACCATCAGACGTCATTAAACTGTGGTAAGCGACCATCAGACGTCATTAAACTGTGGTAAGCGACCATCAGACGTCATTAAACTGTGGTAAGCGACCATCAGACGTCATTAAACTGTGGTAAGCGACCATCAGACGTTATTCAACTGTGGTAAGCGACCATCAGACGTCATTAAACTGTGGTAAGCGACCATCAGACGTCATTAAACTGTGGTAAGCGACCATCAGACGTTATTAAACTGTTGTAAGCGACCATCAGACGTCATTAAACTGTTGTAAGCGACCATCAGACGTCATTAAACTGTGGTAAGCGACCATCAGACGTTATTAAACTGTGGTAAGCTACCATCAGACGTTATTAAACTGTGGTAAGCGACCATCAGACGTCATTAAACTGTGGTAAGCTACCATCAGACGTCATTAAACTGTGGTAAGCTACCATCAGACGTCATTAAACTGTGGTAAGCGACCATCAGACGTCATTAAACTGTTAAGCACATCAGACGTTATTCAACTGTGGTAGACCATCAGACGTATTAACTGTGTAAGCGACCATCAGACGTTATTCAACTATGGTAAGCGACCATCAGACGTATAAACGTGGTAAGCGACCATCAGACGTCATTAAACTGTGGTAAGCGACCATCAGACGTTATTAAACTGTGGTAAACGACCATCAGACGTCATTAAACTGTTGTAAGCGACCATCAGACGTCATTAAACTGTTGTAAGCGACCATCAGACGTCATTAAACTGTGGTAAGCTATCATCAGACGTTATTAAACTGTGGTAAGCGACCATCAGACGTCATTAAACTGTGGTAAGCTATCATCAGACGTTATTCAACTGTGGTAAGCGACCATCAGACGTCATTAAACTGTCGTAAGCGACCATCAGACGTTATTCAACTGTGGTAAGCTACCATCAGAGGTCATTAGACTGTCGTAAGCGACCATCAGACGTTATTCAACTGTGGTAAGCGACCATCAGACGTCATTAAACTGTGGTAAGCGACCATCAGACGTTATTCAACTGTGGTAAGCGACCATCAGACGTTATTAAACTGTTGTAAGCGACCATCAGACGTCATTAAACTGTTGTAAGCGACCATCAGACGTCATTAAACTGTGGTAAGCGACCATCAGACGTTATTAATGTCGTAAGCACATCAGCGTCATAAACTGTGTAAGCGACCTCAGACGTCATTAACTGTGGTAAGCGACCATCAGACGTCATTAAACTGTGGTAAGCTATCATCAGACGTTATTCAACTGTGGTAAGCGACCATCAGATGTCATTAAACTGTGGTAAGCTATCATCAGACGTTATTCAACTGTGGTAAGCGACCATCAGACGTCATTAAACTGTGGTAAGCGACCATCAGACGTCATTAAACTGTGGTAAGCTATCATCAGACGTTATTCAACTGTGGTAAGCGACCATCAGACGTCATTAAACTGTTGTAAGCGACCATCAGACGTCATTAAACTGTGGTAAGCGACCATCAGACGTCATTAAACTGTGGTAAGCGACCATCAGACGTCATTAAACTGTGGTAAGCACCATCAGACGTCATTAAACTGTGTAAGCACCATCAGACGTTATTAACTGTGTAAGCGACCATCAGACTCATTAACTGTGGTAAGCGACCCACATCAGACGTCATTAAACTGTGGTAAGCGACCATCAGACGTCATTAAACTGTGGTAAGCGACCATCAGACGTTATTCAACTGTGGTAAGCGACCATCAGACGTCATTAAACTGTGGTTAGCTAACATCAGACGTCATTAGACTGTTGTAAGCTCCCATCAGACGTTATTAAACTGTTGTAAGCTACCATCAGACGTCATTAAACTGTTGTAAGCTCCCACCAGACGTTATTAAACTGTTGTAAGCTACCATCAGACGTCATTAAACTGTGGTAAGCTACCATCAGACGTTATTAAACTGTGGTAAGCTACCATCAGACGTTATTAAACTGTGGTAAGCTACCATCAGACGTCATTAACACTGTTGTAAGCGACCATCAGACGTTATTAAACTGTTGTAAGCGACCATCAGACGTCATCAGACGTCATTAAACTGTGTAAGCACCATCAGACGTTATTAACTGTGTAAGCGACCATCAGACGTCATTAAACTGTGGTAAGCGACCATCAGACGTATTAACTGTGGTAAGCGACCATCAACATTAAACTGTGGTAAGCTACCATCAGACGTCATTAAACTGTGGTAAGCTACCATCAGACGTCATTAAACTGTGGTAAGCTATCATCAGACGTTATTAGACTGTGGTAAGCGAACGTCAGACGTCATTAGACTGTCGTAAGCGACCGTCAGACGTCATTAAACTGTGGTAAGCGAACATCAGACGTTATTCAACTGTGGTAAGCGACCATCAGATGTCATTAAACTGTGGTATGCTATCATCAGACGTTATTCAACTGTGGTAAGCGATCATCAGACGTCATTAAACTGTGGTAAGGGACCATCAGACGTTATTCAACTGTGGTAAGCGACCATCAGACGTCATTAAACTGTGGTAAGCGACCATCAGACGTTATTCAACTGTTGTAAGCGACCATCAGACGTCATTAAACTGTGGTAAGCGACCATCAGACGTTATTCAACTGTGGTAAGCGACCATCAAATGTAATTAAACTGTGGTAGGTTACCATCAGACGTTATTAGACTGTCGTAAGCGACCATTAGACGTTATTCAACTGTGGTAAGCGACCATCAGACGTAATTAAACTGTGGTAAACGATCATCAGACGTCATTAACAACGTATAACTGTGGCAAGCGACCATCAAACGTCATTAAACTGTGGTATGCGACCATCAGACGTTATTCAACTGTGGTAAGCGACCATCAAATGTCATTAAACTGTGGTAAGCTATCATCAGACGTTATTCAACTGTGGTAAGCGACCATCGGACGTCATTAAACTGTGGTAAGCGACCATCAGACGTCATTAAACTGTTGTAAACGACCATCAGACGTCATTAAACTGTTGTAAGCTACCATCAGACGTCATTAGACTGTGGTAAGCGACCATCATACGTCATTAAATTGTGGTAAGCGACCATCAGACGTCATTAAATTGTGGTAAGCGACCATCAGACGTCATTATACTGTTGTAAGCTACCATCAGACGTCATTAGACTGTTGTAAGCGACCATCAGACGTCATCAAACTGTTGTAAGCGACCATCAGACGTCATTAAACTGTTGTTAGCGACCATCAGACGTCATTAAACTGTGGTAAGCGACCATCAGACGTCATTAGACTGTTGTAAGCGACCATCAGACGTCATTAAACTATGGTAAGCGACCATCAGACGTTATTCAACTGTGGTAAGCTATCATCAGACGTTATTAGACTGTGGTAAGCGAACATCAGACGTCATTAGACTGTCGTAAGCTATCATCAGACGTTATTATAATGTGGTAAGCGAACATCAGACGTCATTAGACTGTGGTAAGCTCCCATCAGACGTCATTAGACTGTGGTAGGCTACCATCAGACGTTATTAAACTGTGGTAAGCTATCATCAGACGTCATTAGACTGTTGTAAACTACCATCAGACGTCAGTAAACTGTTGTAAGCGACCATCATACGTTATTCAACTGTGGTAAGCGACCATCAGACGTTATACAACTGTGGTAAGCGACCATCAGACGTCATTAAACTGTGGTAAACGACCATCAGACGTCATTAAACTGTGGTAAGCGACCATCATACGTTATTCAACTGTGGTAAGCGACCATCAGACGTCATAAAACTGTTGTAAGCGACCACCAGACGTCATTAAATTGTGGTAAGCTACCAGCAGACGTCATTAAACTGTGGTAAGCTACCATCAGACGTTATTAAACTGTCATCAGACGTCATTAAACTGTGGTAAGCTCTCATCAGACGTCATTAAACTGTTGTAAGCCACCATCAGACGTTATTCAACTGTTGTTAGCGACCATCAGACATCATTAAACTGTGGTAAGCGACCATCAGACGTCATTAAACTGTGGTAAGCGACGATCAGACGTCATTAAACTGTGGTAAGCGACCATCAGACGTTATTCAACTGTGGTAAGCGACCATCAGACGTTATTCAACTGTCGTAAGCGACCATCAGACGTCATTACACTGTGGTAAGCGACCATCAGACGTCATTAAACTGTGGTAAGCGACCATCAGACGTTATTCAACTGTGGTAAGCGACCATCAGACGTCATTAAACTGTGGTAAGCGACCATCAGACGTCATTAAACTGTGGTAAGCGACCATCAGACGTCATTAAACTGTGGTAAGCTACCATCAGACGTTATTCAACTGTGGTAAGCGACCATCAGACGTCATTAAACTGTGGTAAGCGACCATCAGACGTTATTCAACTGGGGTAAGCGACCATCAGACGTTATTAGACTGTGGTAAGCGACCATCAGACGTTATTCAACTGTGGTAAGCGACCATCAGACGTCATTAAATTGTCGTAAGCGACCATCAGACGTTATTCAACTGTGGTAGGTTACCATCAGACGTTATTAAACTGTCGTAAGCGACCATCAGACGTTATTCAACTGTGGTAAGCGACAATCAGACGTCATTAAACTGTCGTAAGCTACCATCAGACGTTATTCAACTGTGGTACGCGACCATCAGACGTCATTAAACTGTGGTAAGCGACCATCAGACGTTATTCAACTGTGGTAAGCGACCATCAGACGTAATTAAACTGTGGTAGGTTACCATCAGACGTTATTAGACTGTCGTAAGCGACCATCAGACGTTATTCAACTGTGGTAAGCGAACATCAGACGTTATTCAACTGTGGTAAGCGACCATCAGACGTTATTAGACTGTGGTAAGCGACCATCAAACGTCATTAAACTGTGGTAAGCGACCATCAGACGTTATTCAACTGTGGTAAGCGACCATCAGATGTCATTAAACTGTGGTAAGCTATCATCAGACGTTATTCAACTGTGGTAAGCGATCATCAGACGTCATTAAACTGTGGTAAGGGACCATCAGACGTTATTCAACTGTGGTAAGCGACCATCAGACGTCATTAAACTGTGGTAAGCGACCATCAGACGTTATTCAACTGTTGTAAGCGACCATCAGACG
The DNA here is from genome assembly GCA_014843695.1 of Archivesica marissinica. Lineage (NCBI taxonomy): Eukaryota > Metazoa > Mollusca > Bivalvia > Venerida > Vesicomyidae > Archivesica > Archivesica marissinica. The sequence continues at coordinate 3,655 of JABXNX010001633.1, read as the reverse complement.
TCATTAAACTGTGGTAAGCGACCATCAGACGTTATTCAACTGTGGTAAGCGACCATCAAATGTAATTAAACTGTGGTAGGTTACCATCAGACGTTATTAGACTGTCGTAAGCGACCATTAGACGTTATTCAACTGTGGTAAGCGACCATCAGACGTAATTAAACTGTGGTAAACGATCATCAGACGTCATTAAACTGTGGTAAGCGACCATCAGACGTTATTCAACTGTGATATGCGACCAACAGACGTTATTAGACTGTGGCAAGCGACCATCAAACGTCATTAAACTGTGGTATGCGACCATCAGACGTTATTCAACTGTGGTAAGCGACCATCAAATGTCATTAAACTGTGGTAAGCTATCATCAGACGTTATTCAACTGTGGTAAGCGACCATCGGACGTCATTAAACTGTGGTAAGCGACCATCAGACGTCATTAAACTGTTGTAAACGACCATCAGACGTCATTAAACTGTTGTAAGCTATCATCAGACGTCATTAGACAGTGGTAAGCGACCATCATACGTCATTAAATTGTGGTAAGCGACAATCAGACGTCATTAAATTGTGGTAAGCGACCATCAGACGTCATTATACTGTTGTAAGCTACCGTCAGACGTCATTAGACTGTTGTAAGCGACCATCAGACGTCATCAAACTGTTGTAAGCGACCATCAGACGTCATTAAGCTGTGGTAAGCGACAAACAGACGTCATTAGACTGTTGTAAGCGACCATCAGACGTCATTAAACTATGGTAAGCGACCATCAGACGTTATTCAACTGTGGTAAGCTATCATCAGACGTTATTAGACTGTGGTAAGCGAACATCAGACGTCATTAGACTGTCGTAAGCTATCATCAGACGTTATTATAATGTGGTAAGCGAACATCAGACGTCATTAGACTGTGGTAAGCTCCCATCAGACGTCATTAGACTGTGGTAGGCTACCATCAGACGTTATTAAACTGTGGTAAGATATCATCAGACGTCATTAGACTGTTGTAAACTACCATCAGACGTCAGTAAACTGTTGTAAGCGACCATCATACGTTATTCAACTGTGGTAAGCGACCATCAGACGTTATACAACTGTGGTAAGCGACCATCAGACGTCATTAAACTGTGGTAAACGACCATCAGACGTCATTAAACTGTGGTAAGCGACCATCATACGTTATTCAACTGTGGTAAGCGACCATCAGACGTCATAAAACTGTTGTAAGCGACCACCAGACGTCATTAAATTGTGGTAAGCTACCAGCAGACGTCATTAAACTGTGGTAAGCTACCATCAGACGTTATTAAACTGTCATCAGACGTCATTAAACTGTGGTAAGCTCTCATCAGACGTCATTAAACTGTTGTAAGCCACCATCAGACGTTATTCAACTGTTGTTAGCGACCATCAGACATCATTAAACTGTGGCAAGCGACCATCAGACGTCATTAAACTGTGGTAAGCGACGATCAGACGTCATTAAACTGTGGTAAGCGACCATCAGACGTTATTCAACTGTGGTAAGCGACCATCAGACGTTATTCAACTGTCGTAAGCGACCATCAGACGTCATTACACTGTGGTAAGCGACCATCAGACGTCATTAAACTGTCCTAAGCTACCATCACACGTTATTCAACTGTAGTAAGCGACCATCAGACGTCATTAAACTGTGGTAAGCGACCATCAGACGTTATTCAACTGTGGTAAGCGACCATCAGACGTCATTAAACTGTGGTAAGCGACCATCAGACGTCATTAAACTGTGGTAAGCGACCATCAGACGTCATTAAACTGTGGTAAGCTACCATCAGACGTTATTCAACTGTGGTAAGCGACCATCAGACGTCATTAAACTGTGGTAAGCGACCATCAGACGTTATTCAACTGGGGTAAGCGACCATCAGACGTTATTAGACTGTGGTAAGCGACCATCAGACGTTATTCAACTGTGGTAAGCGACCATCAGACGTCATTAAACTGTCGTAAGCGACCATCAGACGTTATTCAACTGTGGTAGGTTACCATCAGACGTTATTAAACTGTCGTAAGCGACCATCAGACGTTATTCAACTGTGGTAAGCGACCATCAGACGTCATTAAACTGTCGTAAGCGACCATCAGACGTTATTAGACTGTCGTTCGCGACCATCAAACGTAATTAAACTGTGGTATGCGACCATCATACGTTATTCAACTGTGGTAAGCTACCATCAGACGTCATTAGACTGTGGAAAGCTACCATCAGACGTCATTAAACTGTGGTAAGCTACCATCAGACGTTAATAAACTGTCATCAGACGTCATTAAACTGTGGTAAGCTCCCATCAGACGTCATTAAACTGTTGTAAGCGACAATCAGACGTTATTCAACTGTTGTAAGCGACCATCAGACATCATTAAACTGTGGTAAGCGACCATCAGACGTCATTAAACTGTGGTAAGCGACCATCAGACGTCATTAAACTGTGGTAAGCGACCATCAGACGTTATTCAACTGTGGTAAGCGACCATCAGACGTTATTCAACTGTCGTAAGCGACCATCAGACGTCATTACACTGTGGTAAGCGACCATCAGACGTCATTAAACTGTCGTAAGCTACCATCAGACGTTATTCAACTGTGGTAAGCGACCATCAGACGTCATTAAACTGTGGTAAGCGACCATCAGACGTTATTCAACTGTCGTAAGCTACCATCAGACGTTATTCAACTGTGGTAAGCGACCATCAGACGTCATTAAACTGTGGTAAGCGACCATCAGACGTTATTAAACTGTGGTAAGCGACCATCAGACGTCATTAAACTGTGGTAAGCGACCATCAGACGTCATTAAACTGTGGTAAGCGACCATCAGACGTTATTCAACTGTGGTAAGCGACCATCAGACGTCATTAAACTGTGGTAAGCGACCATCAGACGTTATTCAACTGTGGTAAGCGACCATCAGACGTCATTAAACTGTCGTAAGCGACCATCAGACGTTATTCAACTGTGGTAAGCGACCATCAGACGTCATTAAACTGTGGTAAGCGACCATCAGACGTTATTCAACTGTGGTAAGCGACCATCAGACGTCATTAAACTGTGGTAAGCGACCATCAGACGTCATTAGACTGTGGTAAGCTACCATCAGACGTCATTATACTGTGGTAAGCGACCATCAGACGTCATTAAACTGTGGTAAGCTACCATCAGACGTCATTAAACTGTGGTAAGCTACCATCAGACGTCATTAAACTGTGGTAAGCTACCATCAGACGTCATTAAACTATGGTAAGCGACCATCAGACGTTATTAAACTGTTGTAAGCTATCATCAGACGTCATTAAACTGTGGTAGGCTACCAGCAGACGTCATTAAACTGTGGTAAGCTACCATCAGACGTCATTAAACTGTGGTAAGCTACCATCAGACGTTATTAAACTGTCATCAGACGTCATTAAACAGTGGTAAGCTCCCATCAGACGTCATTAAACTGTTGTAAGCGACCATCAGACGTTATTCAACTGTTGTAAGCGACCATCAGACATCATTAAACTGTGGTAAGCGACCATCAGACGTCATTAAACTGTGGTAAGCGACGATCAGACGTCATTAAACTGTGGTAAGCGACCATCAGACGGTATTCAACTGTGGTAAGCGACCATCA
>JABXNX010001632.1:0-12035 GCA_014843695.1 Archivesica marissinica | reverse complement strand
TATATCTTGTATGTTTGTACATCTTGTATGTTTGTGCAGCTTGTATGTTTGTACGTATTGTATGTGTGTACATCTTGTGTGTTTGTACAACTTGTATGTTTGTACATCTTGTATGTGTGTACATCTTGTATGTTTGTACATCTTGTATGTTTGTACATCTTGCATATTGTACACTTGTATATGGTACATCTTGTATATTTGTACATCGTGTATGTGTTATATCTTGTATATTTGTACATCTTGTATGTTTGTACATCTTGTATGTGTGTACGTATTGTATATTTTTACATTTTGTATATTTGTTCATCTTGTATATTTGTACATCATGTATGTTTGTACATCTTATATGTTTGTTCATCTTGTATGTTTGTACGTATTGTATATTTGTACATCTTGTATGTGTGTACATCTTGTATGTTTGTACGTATTGTATGTTTGTATGAATTGTATGATTGTACATCTTGTATGTGTGCACGTATTGTATATCTGTACATCTGGTATGCTTGTATATCTTGTATGTTTGTGCATCTTGCGTGTTTGTGCATCTTGTATGTTTGTACAGCTTGGATGTTTGTACGTATTGTATGTTTGTACATCTTGTATGTTTGTACATCTTGTATGTTTGTACATCTTGTATGTTTGTACATCTTGTATATTTGTACATCTTGTATGTTTGTACATCATGTATGTTTGTACATCTTGTATGTTTGTACATCTTGTATGTTTGTACGTCTTGTATGTTTGTACATCTTGTATATTTGTACATCTTGTATGTTTGTACATCATGTATGTTTGTACATCTTGTATGTTTGTTCATCTTGTATGTTTGTACATCTTGTATATTTGTACATCTTGTATGTTTGTACATCCTGTGTGTGTACGTATTATATGTTTGTACATCGTGTATGTTTGTACATCGTGCATGTGTGTACGTATTCTATTTGTGTATATCTTGTATGTGTGTACCTATTGTATGTGTGCACTTATTGTATTTTTGTACATCTGGTATGTTTGTACATCTTGTATGTGTGTACATCGTGTATGTTTGTACATCTTGTATGTTTGTACATCTTGCATATTTGTACATCTTGTATATGTGTACATCTTGTATATTTGTACATCGTGTATGTGTGTATATCTTGTATATTTGTACATCTTGTATGTTTGTACATCTTGTATGTGTGTACGTATTGTATATTTTTACATTTTGTATATTTGTTCATCTTGTATATTTGTACATCATGTATGTTTGTACATCTTATATGTTTGTTCATCTTGTATGTTTGTACGTATTGTATATTTGTACATCTTGTATGTGTGTACATCTTGTATGTTTGTACGTATTGTATGTTTGTATGAATTGTATGATTGTACATCTTGTATGTGTGCACGTATTGTATATCTGTACATCTGGTATGCTTGTATATCTTGTATGTTTGTGCATCTTGCGTGTTTGTGCATCTTGTATGTTTGTACAGCTTGGATGTTTGTACGTATTGTATGTTTGTACATCTTGTATGTTTGTACATCTTGTATGTTTGTACATCTTGTATGTTTGTACATCTTGTATATTTGTACATCTTGTATGTTTGTACATCATGTATGTTTGTACATCTTGTATGTTTGTACATCTTGTATGTTTGTACGTCTTGTATGTTTGTACATCTTGTATATTTGTACATCTTGTATGTTTGTACATCATGTATGTTTGTACATCTTGTATGTTTGTACATCTTGTATGTTTGTACATCTTGTATATTTGTACATCTTGTATGTTTATACATCTTGTATGCTTGTACGCATTGTATGTTTGTACATCTGGTATGTTTGTACATCTTGTATGCTTGTACGCATTGTATGTTTGTACATCTTGTATGTTTGTACATCTTGTATGTTTGTTCATCTTGTATGTGTGCACGTATTGTATGTTTGTACATCTTGTATGTGTGCACGTAATGTATGTTTGTACATCTTGTATGTTTGTACGTATTGTATGTTTGTACCTCTTGTATGTGTGCACGTGTTGTATGTTTGTACATCTGTAATGCTTTTATATCTTGTATGTTTGTACATCTTGTATGTTTGTGCAGCTTGTATGTTTGTACGTATTGTATGTGTGTACATCTTGTGTGTTTGTACAACTTGTATGTTTGTACATCTTGTATGTGTGTACATCGTGTATGTTTGTACATCTTGTATGTTTGTACATCTTGCATATTTGTACATCTTGTATATGTGTACATCTTGTATATTTGTACATCGTGTATGTGTTTATATCTTGTATATTTGTACATCTTGTATGTTTGTACATCTTGTATGTGTGTACGTATTGTATATTTTTACATTTTGTATATTTGTTCATCTTGTATATTTGTACATCATGTATGTTTGTACATCTTATATGTTTGTTCATCTTGTATGTTTGTACGTATTGTATATTTGTACATCTTGTATGTGTGTACATCTTGTATGTTTGTACGTATTGTATGTTTGTATGAATTGTATGATTGTACATCTTGTATGTGTGCACGTATTGTATATCTGTACATCTGGTATGCTTGTATATCTTGTATGTTTGTGCATCTTGCGTGTTTGTGCATCTTGTATGTTTGTACAGCTTGGATGTTTGTACGTATTGTATGTTTGTACATCTTGTATGTTTGTACATCTTGTATGTTTGTACATCTTGTATGTTTGTACATCTTGTATATTTGTACATCTTGTATGTTTGTACATCATGTATGTTTGTACATCTTGTATGTTTGTACATCTTGTATGTTTGTACGTCTTGTATGTTTGTACATCTTGTATATTTGTACATCTTGTATGTTTGTACATCATGTATGTTTGTACATCTTGTATGTTTGTTCATCTTGTATGTTTGTACATCTTGTATATTTGTACATCTTGTATGTTTATACATCTTGTATGCTTGTACGCATTGTATGTTTGTACATCTGGTATGTTTGTACATCTTGTATGCTTGTACGCATTGTATGTTTGTACATCTTGTATGTTTGTACATCTTGTATGTTTGTTCACACACATTGTATGTTTGTACATCTTGTATGTGTGCACGTAATGTATGTTTGTACATCTTGTATGTTTGTACGTATTGTATGTTTGTACCTCTTGTATGTGTGCACGTGTTGTATGTTTGTACATCTGTAATGCTTTTATATCTTGTATGTTTGTACATCTTGTATGTTTGTGCAGCTTGTATGTTTGTACGTATTGTATGTGTGTACATCTTGTGTGTTTGTACAACTTGTATGTTTGTACATCTTGTATGTGTGTACATCGTGTATGTTTGTACATCTTGTATGTTTGTACATCTTGCATATTTGTACATCTTGTATATGTGTACATCTTGTATATTTGTACATCGTGTATGTGTTTATATCTTGTATATTTGTACATCTTGTATGTTTGTACATCTTGTATGTGTGTACGTATTGTATATTTTTACATTTTGTATATTTGTTCATCTTGTATATTTGTACATCATGTATGTTTGTACATCTTATATGTTTGTTCATCTTGTATGTTTGTACGTATTGTATATTTGTACATCTTGTATGTGTGTACATCTTGTATGTTTGTACGTATTGTATGTTTGTATGAATTGTATGATTGTACATCTTGTATGTGTGCACGTATTGTATATCTGTACATCTGGTATGCTTGTATATCTTGTATGTTTGTGCATCTTGCGTGTTTGTGCATCTTGTATGTTTGTACAGCTTGGATGTTTGTACGTATTGTATGTTTGTACATCTTGTATGTTTGTACATCTTGTATGTTTGTACATCTTGTATGTTTGTACATCTTGTATATTTGTACATCTTGTATGTTTGTACATCATGTATGTTTGTACATCTTGTATGTTTGTACATCTTGTATGTTTGTACGTCTTGTATGTTTGTACATCTTGTATATTTGTACATCTTGTATGTTTGTACATCATGTATGTTTGTACATCTTGTATGTTTGTACATCTTGTATGTTTGTACATCTTGTATATTTGTACATCTTGTATGTTTATACATCTTGTATGCTTGTACGCATTGTATGTTTGTACATCTGGTATGTTTGTACATCTTGAATGCTTGTACGCATTGTATGTTTGTACATCTTGTATGTTTGTACATCTTGTATGTTTGTTCATCTTGTATGTGTGCACGTATTGTATGTTTGTACATCTTGTATGTGTGCACGTAATGTATGTTTGTACATCTTGTATGTTTGTACGTATTGTATGTTTGTACCTCTTGTATGTGTGCACGTGTTGTATGTTTGTACATCTGTAATGCTTGTATATCTTGTATGTTTGTACATCTTGTATGTTTGTGCAGCTTGTATGTTTGTACGTATTGTATGTGTGTACATCTTGTGTGTTTGTACAACTTGTATGTTTGTACATCTTGTATGTTTGTACATCTTGTATATTTGTACATCTTGTATATTTGTACATCTTGTATACTTGTACATCTTGTATGTTTGTACACCTTGTATGTTAGTACAGCTTGTATGTTTGTACATCTTGTATGTGTGTACAGCTTGTATATTTGTACATCTTGTATTTTTGTACATCTTGTATGTTTGTACATCTTGTATGTGTGTACAGCTTGTATATTTGTATATCTTGTATTTTTGTACATCTTGTATGTTTGTACATCTTGTATGTTTGTACATCTTGTATGTTTGTACAGCTTGTATGTTTTTATGTCTTGTATGGTTGTACGCATTGTATGTTTGTACATCTTGTATGTTTGTACATATTGTATGTTTTTGCATATTGTATGATTGTACGCATTGTATGTTTGTACATCTTGTATGTTTGTACGTCTTGTAGGTTTTTACTTCTCCTATGGTTGTACGTGTTGTATGTTTGTACACCTTGTATGTTTGTACATCTTATATTTTTGTACATCTTGTAGGTGTGTGCGTATTTTATGTTTGTAAGCTATTATTCTCATATTACGACTGCCCAATGACTGGACTAGCCATAGTGTTGTTGTTTACTGGAAGAGGGGACATGACTATTTCCACAGTGTTGTTGTTTACTGGAAGAAGGGACATGACTCTTGCCACAGTGTTGTTGTTTACTGGACGAGGTGACATGACTCTTGCCACAATGTTGTTGCTTACTGGAAGAGGGAACATGACTCTTGCCACAGTGTTCTTGTTTACTGGAAGAGGGGACATGACTCTTGCCACAGTGTTGTTGTTTACTGGTAGAGGGGACATGACTCTTGCCACAGTGTTGTTGTTTACTGGAAGAGGGGACAATACTCTTGACACAGTGTTGTTGTTTGCTACAAGAGGGGACATGATTCTTGTCACAGTGTTGTTGTTTACTACAAGAGGGGATATTACTATTGCCACATTGTTGTTGTTTACCGGAAGAGTGGACATGACTCTTGCCACAGTGTTGTGTTTACTGGAAGAGGGGACATGACTCTTGCAACATTGTTGTTGTGTACTGGAAGAGGGGACATGAATCTTGCCACAGTGTTGTTGTTTACTGGAAGAGGGGACATGATTCTTGCAACATTGTTGTTGTTTACTGTAGAAATACTTACTCATTCTGAGTGTGTACAGCAAGCTTCCCTGGCACAGATTCTATCCTGTGTCTACCATCACCGAGTGGCCGCATCTAGAAAATCACAGTAGTAGTAGTGCGTGTGACACATGTGAATACATCAAAAATCACAGTAGTAGTAGTAGTAGTGCGTGTGATACATGTGAATACATCAACAATCACAGTAGCAATAGTGCGCGTGATACATATGAACACATCAACAATCACAGTAGCAGTAGTGATGTGACATATGTGAATACATCAGCAATCACAGTAGTAGTTGTAGTGCGTGTGATACATGTGAATACATCAACAATCACAGTAGTAGCAATAGTGCGTGTGATACATGTGAATACATCAACAATCACAGTAGCAGTAGTGATGTGACACATGTGAATACATCAACAATCACAGTAGTAGTAGTAGTGCGTGTGATACATGTGAATACATCAACAATCACAGAAGTAGCAATAGTGCGTGTGATACATGTGAATACATCAACAATCACAGTAGTAGTAGTGCGTGTGACACATATGAATACATCAACAATCACAGTAGTAGTAGTGCGTGCGATACATGTGAATACATCAACAATCACAGTAGTAGTAGTAGTGCGTGTGATACATGTGAATACATCAACAATCACAGTAGTAGCAATAGTGCGTGTGATACATGTGAATACATCAACAATCACAGTAGTAGTAGTGCGTGTGACACATATGAATACATCAACAATCACAGTAGTAGTAGTAGTGCGTGTGACACATGTGAATACATCAACAATCACAGTAGTAGTAGTGCGTGCGATACATGTGAATACATCAACAATCACAGTAGTAGTAGTAGTGCGTGCGACACATGTGAATACATCAACAATCAGAGTAGTAGCAATAGTGCGTGTGATACATATGAATACATCAACAATCACATTAGTAGTAGTAGTGCGTGTGATACATGTGAATACATCAACAATCACAGTAGTAGCAATAGTGCGTGTGATACATGTGAATACATCAACAATCACAGTCGTAGTAGTGCGTGTGACACATGTGAATACATCAACAATCACAGTAGTAGTAGTAGTGCGTGTGACACATGTGAATACATCAACAATCACAGTAGTAGTAGTAGTGCGTGTGACACATGTGAATACATCAACAATCACAGTAGTAGTAGTAGTAGTGCGTGCGACACATGTGAATACATCAACAATCACAGTAGTAGTAGTGCTTGTGACACATGTGAATACATCAACAATCACAGTAGTAGTAGTAGTAGTGCGTGCGACACATGTGAATACATCAACAATCACAGTAGTAGTAGCAGTGCGTGCGACACATGTGAATACATCAACAATTCCTGTATATTGTTTTACAGGAGAAAAATGTATGTATATTGTTTTACAGGAGAACAATGTATGTATATTGTTTTACAGGAGAACAATGTATGTATAATGTTTTACAGGAGAACAATGTATGTATATTGTATTAGAGGAGAACAATGTATGTATATTGTTTTACAGGAGAACAATTCATGTATATTGTTTTACAGGCGATCAATGTATGTATATTGTTTTACAGGAGAACAATGTATGTATATTGTTTTGCAGAAGAACAATTCCTGTTTATTGTTTTACAGGAGAACAATGTATGTATATTGTTTTACAGGACAACACTAACTGTATATTGTTTTACAGGAGAACAATATATGTATATTGTTTTACAGGAGAACAATTCCTGTATATTGTTTTACAGGAGAACAATGTATGCATATTGTTTTACAGGAGAACAATGTATGTATATTGTTTTACAGGAGAACAATTCCTGTATATTGTTTTACAGGAGAACAATTCCTGTATATTGTTTTACAGGAGAACAATTCCTGTATATTGTTTTACAGGAGAACAATGTATGTATATTGTTTTACAGGAGAACAATTCCTGTATATTGTTTTACAGGAGAACAATACGTGTATATTGTTTTACAGGAGAACAATGTATGTATATTGTTTTAGAGGAGAACAGTTCCTGTATATTGTTTTACAGGAGAACAATTCCTGTATATTGTTTTACAGGAGAACACCTCCTGTATATTGTTTTACAGCAGAACAATGTATGTATATTGTTTTACAGGACAACACTAACTGTATATTGTTTTACAGGAGAACAATATAGGTATATTGTTTTACAGGAGAACAATGTATGTATATTGTTTTAGAGGAGAACAGTTCCTGTATATTGTTTTACAGGAGAACAATGTATGTATATTGTTTTACAGGACAACACTAACTGTATATTGTTTTACAGGAGAACAATATATGTATATTGTTTTACAGGAGAACAATGTATGTATATTGTCTTAGAGGAGAACAGTTCCTGTATATTGTTTTACAGGAGAACAATTCATGTATATTGTTTTACAGGAGAACAATGTATGTATATTGTTTTACAGGAGAACAATGTATGTATATTGTTTTACAGGAGAACAATATATGTATATTGTTTTACAGGAGAACAATTCCTGTATATTGTTTTACAGGAGAACAATGTATGCATATTGTTTTACAGGAGAACAATGTATGTATATTGTTTTACAGGAGAACAATTCCTGTATATTGTTTTACAGGAGAACAATTTCTGTATATTGTTTTACAGGAGAACAATGTATGTATATTGTTTTACAGGAGAACAATTCCTGTATATTGTTTTACAGGAGAACAATTCCTGTATATTGTTTTACAGGAGAACAATGTATGTATATTGTTTTAGAGGAGAACAGTTCCTGTATATTGTTTTACAGGAGAACAATTCCTGTATATTGTTTTACAGGACAACACTTCCTGTATATTGTTTTACAGGAGAACAATTCCTGTATATTGTTTTACAGGAGAACAATGTATGTATATTGTTTTACAGGAGAACAATGTATGTATATTGTTTTACAGGAGAACAATGTATGTATATTGTTTTACAGGAGAACAATGTATGTATATTGTTTTACAGGACAACAATATGTTTATTGTTTTACAGGAGAACAATATGTATATTGTTTTACAGGAGAACAATTCCTGTATATTGTTTTACAGGAGAACAATTCCTGTATATTGTTTTACAGGAGAACAATGTATGTATATTGTTTTACGGAGAACAATTCCTGTATATTGTTTTACAGGAGAACAATTCCTGTATATTGTTTTACAGGAGAACAATGTATGTATATTGTTTTACAGGAGAACAATTCCTGTATATTGTTTTACAGGAGAACAATGTATGTATATTGTTTTACAGGAGAACAATTCCTGTATATTGTTTTACAGGAGAACAATTCATGTATATTGTTTTACAGGAGAACAATTCCTGTATATTGTTTTACAGGAGAACAATTCCTGTATATTGTTTTACAGGAGAACAATTCCTGTATATTGTTTTACAGGAGAACAATGTATGTATATTGTTTTACAGGAGAACAATTCCTGTATATTGTTTTACAGGAGAACAATGTATGTATATTGTTTTACAGGAGAACAATTCCTGTATATTGTTTTACAGGAGAACAATTCCTGTATATTGTTTTACAGGACAACACTACCTGTATATTGTTTTACAGGAGAACAATTCCTGTATATTGTTTTACAGGAGAACAATATATGTATATTGTTTTACAGGAGAACAATGTATGTATATTGTTTTACAGGAGAACAATGTATGTATATTGTTTTACAGGAGAACAATGTATGTATACTGTTTTACAGGAGAACAATATATGTATATTGTTTTACAGGAGAACAATGTATGTATATTGTCTTAGAGGAGAACAGTTCCTGTATATTGTTTTACAGGAGAACAATTCATGTATATTGTTTTACAGGAGAACAATGTATGTATATTGTTTTACAGGAGAACAATGTATGTATATTGTTTTACAGGAGAACAATATATGTATATTGTTTTACAGGAGAACAATTCCTGTATATTGTTTTACAGGAGAACAATGTATGTATATTGTTTTACAGGAGAACAATGTATGTATATTGTTTTACAGGAGAACAATTCCTGTATATTGTTTTACAGGAGAACAATTTCTGTATATTGTTTTACAGGAGAACAATGTATGTATATTGTTTTACAGGAGAACAATTCCTGTATATTGTTTTACAGGAGAACAATGTATGTATATTGTTTTACAGGAGAACAATGTATGTATATTGTTTTACAGGAGAACAATTCCTGTATATTGTTTTACAGGAGAACAATTTCTGTATATTGTTTTACAGGAGAACAATGTATGTATATTGTTTTACAGGAGAACAATTCCTGTATATTGTTTTACAGGAGAACAATTCCTGTATATTGTTTTACAGGAGAACAATGTATGTATATTGTTTTACAGGAGAACAATTCCTGTATATTGTTTTACAGGAGAACAATTCCTGTATATTGTTTTACAGGACAACAATTCCTGTATATTGTTTTACAGGAGAACAATTCCTGTATATTGTTTTACAGGAGAACAATGTATGTATATTGTTTTACAGGAGAACAATGTATGTATATTGTTTTACAGGAGAACAATGTATGTATATTGTTTTACAGGAGAACAATGTATGTATATTGTTTTACAGGAGAACAATGTATGTATATTGTTTTACAGGAGAACAATTCCTGTATATTGTTTTACAGGAGAACAATTCCTGTATATTGTTTTACAGGAGAACAATGTATGTATATTGTTTTACAGGAGAACAATGTATGTATATTGTTTTACAGGAGAACAATTCCTGTATATTGTTTTACAGGAGAACAATTCCTGTATATTGTTTTACAGGAGAACAATTCCTGTATATTGTTTTACAGGAGAACAATTCCTGTATATTGTTTTACAGGAGAACAATGTATGTATATTGTTTTACAGGAGAACAATTCCTGTATATTGTTTTACAGGAGAACAATTCCTGTATATTGTTTTACAGGAGAACAATGTATGTATATTGTTTTACAGGACAACAATACCTGTATATTGTTTTACAGGAGAACAATTCCTGTATATTGTTTTACAGGAGAACAATGTATGTATATTGTTTTACAGGAGAACAATGTATGTATATTGTTTTACAGGAGAACAATGTATGTATATTGTTTTACAGGAGAACAATGTATGTATATTGTTTTACAGGACAACAATGTATGTATATTGTTTTACAGGAGAACAATGTATGTATATTGTTTTACAGGAGAACAATGTATGTATATTGTTTTACAGGAGAACAATGTATGTATATTGTTTTACAGGAGAACAATGTATGTATATTGTTTTACAGGACAACAATTCCTGTATATTGTTTTACAGGAGAACAATATATGTATATTGTTTTACAGGAGAACAATTCCTGTATATTGTTTTACAGGAGAACAATTCCTGTATATTGTTTTACAGGAGAACAATGTATGTATATTGTTTTACAGGAGAACAATTCCTGTATATTGTTTTACAGGAGAACAATTCCTGTATATTGTTTTACAGGAGAACAATTCCTGTATATTGTTTTACAGGAGAACAATTCCTGTATATTGTTTTACAGGAGAACAATGTATGTATATTGTTTTACAGGAGAACAATGTATGTATATTGTTTTACAGGAGAACAATGTATGTATATTGTTTTACAGGAGAACAATGTATGTATATTGTTTTACAGGAGAACAATGTATGTATATTGTTTTACAGGAGAACAATGTATGTATATTGTTTTACAGGAGAACAATTCCTGTATATTGTTTTACAGGAGAACAATTCCTGTATATTGTTTTACAGGAGAACAATTCCTGTATATTGTTTTACAGGAGAACAATGTATGTATATTGTTTTAGAGGAGAACAATTCCTGTATATTGTTTTACAGGAGAACAATTCCTGTATATTGTTTTACAGGAGAACAATGTATGTATATTGTTTTACAGGAGAACAATTTATGTATATTGTTTTACAGGAGAACAATTCCTGTATATTGTTTTACAGGAGAACAATTCCTGTATATTGTTTTACAGGAGAACAATTCCTGTATATTGTTTTACAGGAGAACAATGTATGTATATTGTTTTACAGGAGAACAATGTATGTATATTGTTTTACAGGAGAACAATGTATGTATATTGTTTTACAGGAGAACAATTCCTGTATATTGTTTTACAGGAGAACAATTCCTGTATATTGTTTTACAGGAGAACAATGTATGTATATTGTTTTACAGGAGAACAATGTATGTATATTGTTTTACAGGAGAACAATGTATGTATATTGTTTTACAGGAGAACAATTCCTGTATATTGTTTTACAGGAGAACAATTCCTGTATATTGTTTTACAGGAGAACAATGTATGTATATTGTTTTACAGGAGAACAATGTATGTATATTGTTTTACAGGAGAACAATGTATGTATATTGTTTTACAGGAGA
>JABXNX010001631.1:0-12051 GCA_014843695.1 Archivesica marissinica | reverse complement strand
TATGTGGAGTTGTGATGTAACCATATGTGGAGATGTGATGTAGCCATATGTGGAGTTGTGATGTAGCCATATGTGAAGTTGTGATGTAGCCAGCCAGCCAATGGAGGGGACCATGAACATTTGCCTAAACCTTTGACCCGTAAGTGAAAACCTTGAACAAATCTTACCATCCACTCCTGCGGCGGCTGGAGATTTGACTAAACATGCGGGTGGTGCTGACTCTGCTTGTCCGGTGGCATAGAGTCCGACCAGGTTATCTATGTACAAACAAATGTGTATGCAATACAATAAACAATACAATAAACTTATTGGATTAAACAGTTACAGATATATATATATAGTTACAGACAGTAAAGACAGGCAGTGACATGGAATGTTATAAAAGAGCAATTATATTAAACAGTTACAGACAGTAAAGACAGGCAGTGACATGGAATGTTATAAAAGAGCAAAATTGTCAGTAATTATATTTCAAATATATACTGTAAAATTGTGTCAATTCGTTGTTTATTTGCTAAATATATCAATTTGGAAAGATCGATGTTGATTGTTCTTACTTTGCATGACAAAAGATTGATACATGTCTGTATTGTCGGACAAGTATGGAAATATCTTTAAATAAATTTCAATCTTAATGTTGAATAATGAACTTTGTAGTAGTATATATATATATATACAACAGGATATGTGTGTGTACTGAACTAGGTAGTGGTATATATATATATATACAACAGGATATGTGTGTGTACTGAACTAGGTAGTGGTATATATATATGTACAACAGGATATGTGTGTGTACTGAACTAGGTAGTGGTATATATATATATATACAACAGGATATGTGTGTGCAATGAACTAGTTAGTGGTATATATATATATATGTACAACAGGATATGTGTGTGCAATGAACTAGGTAGTGGTATATATATATAGTACAACAGGATATGTGTGTGCAATGAACTAGGTAGTGGTATATATATATATATACAACAGGATATGTGTGTGCAATGAACTAGGTAGTGGTATATATATATATGTACAACAGGATATGTGTGTACAATGAACTAGGTAGTGGTATATATATATATGTACAACAGGATATGTATGTGCAATGAACTAGGTAGTGGTGTATATATATGTACAACAGGATATGTCTGTGCAATGAACTAGGTAGTTATATATATATATGTACAACAGGATATGTGTATGCAATGAACTCGGTAGCGTTATATATGTACAACAGGATATGTGTATACAATGAACTCGGTAGTGTTATCTATGTACAACAGGATACGTGTGTGCAATAAACTAGGTAGTGGTGTATATATATGTACAACAGGATATGTGTGTGCAATAAACTAGGTAGTGGTGTATATATATGTACAACATGATATGTGTGTGCAATGAACTAGGTAGTGGTGTATATATATGTACAACAGGATATGTGTGTGCAATGAACTAGGTAGTGGTATATATATATGTACAACAGGATATGTGTATGCAATGAACTCGGTAGCGTTATCTATGTACAACAGGATATGTGTGTGCAATGAACTAGGTAGTGGTATATATATATATGTACAACAGGATATGTGTATGCAATGAACTCGGTAGTGGTATCTATGTACAACAGGATATGTGTATACAATGAACTCGGTAGTGTTATATATGTACAACAGGATACGTGTGTGCAATAAACTAGGTAGTGGTGTATATATATGTACAACAGGATATGTGTGTGCAATGAACTAGGTAGTGGTATATATATGTACAACAAGATATGTGTGTGCAATGAACTAGGTAGTGGTGTATATATATGTACAACAGGATATGTGTGTGCAATGAACTAGGTAGTGGTATATATATATATGTACAACAAGATATGTGTGTGCAATGAACTAGGTAGTGGTGTATATATATGTACAACATGATATGTGTGTGCAATGAACTAGGTAGTGGTGTATATATATGTACAACAGGATATGTGTGTGCAATGAACTAGGTAGTGGTATATATATATATATGTACAACAGGATATGTGTATGCAATGAACTAGGTAGTGGTATATATATATATGTACAACAGGATATGTGTATGCAATGAACTCGGTAGCGTTATCTATGTACAACAGGATATGTGAATGCAATGAACTCGGTAGTGTTGTTTATGTACACAGGATTTGTGTATACAATGAACTCGGTAGTGTTATATATGTACAACAGGATATGTGTGTGCAATGAACTAGGTAGTGGTATATATATGTGTACAACAGGATATGTGTGTGCAATGAACTAGGTAGTGGTGTATATATATGTACAACAGGATATGTGTGTGCAATGAACTAGGTAGTGGTGTATATATATGTACAACAGGATATGTGTGCAATAAACTAGGTAGTGGTGTATATATGTACAACAGGATATGTGTGCAATGAACTAGGTAGTGGTGTATATATATATGTACAACAGGATATGTGAATGCAATGAACTAGGTAGTGGTATATATATATGTACAACAGGATATGTGAATACAATGTACTCGTCAATGTTATCTATGTACAACAGGATATGTGAATGTAAAAGTTTACGATATACAAAGAATACACTATAATATTGCATATGATATACAGCCAAACTTGTGCTAAGCAGCCAACCAATGAATTCATAGAACGTATCTGCTTAGCACAGGCGACTGCTAAATAGAGATCAAATGTATAATAAAACAACATAATGGGAATCTGGAAACTGGATACTTAATGCAGGTTGACTGGTTAATGGGGGTGGCCATGAACACAGTGTCTAAACCTTTAACCTGCAAGTGCAACCATGAACCAATTCTTACCTTGCACTCCTGCGGCGGCTGGAGATTTGACTAAAGGTGTTGCTGTGGGTAGTGATGACGCTGCTTGTCCAGTGGCAAAGAGTCTGACCAGGTTATCTATGTACAAAAAGAGATGCAATACAATATACAATACAATACAATAAGCTTATTGTATGAAACAGTTACACACACGTCTTTATAGCAATCAAACAGTAAAGACAGGCAGTGACATGGAATTTTATCAAATAGAAATTTATAAGATACTCTTATTCAAATATATACTGTAAAATTGTGTTCGTTTTATTGCATATAAAAATTCTGCAAAATATATCAATTTGGAAAGATCGAAGATGATATTTTTGAATTTGCAAGGCAAAATATTGATAAAATGTCTGTATTATCTGACAAGTATGGTAATATCTTTTAATGTATTTCAATCTTAATGTTGACTAATGAACTTGGTAGTGGTATATATATATATGTACAACATGATATGTGTGTGCAATGAACTAGGTAGTGGTATATATATGTACAACAGGATATGTGTGTGCAATGAACTAGGTAGTGGTATATATATGTACAACAGGATATGTGTGTGCACTGAACTTGGTAGTGGTATATATATGTACAACAGGATATGTGTGTGCACTGAACTTGGTAGTGGTATATATATGTACAACAGGATATGTGTGCGCAATGAACTTGGTAGTGGTATATATATGTACAACAGGATATGTGTGTGCAATGAACTAGGTAGTAGTATATATATATGTACAACATGATATGTGTGTGCAATGAACTAGGTAGTGGTATATATATATATGTACAACATGATATGTGTGTGCAATGAACTTGGTAGTGGTATATATATGTACAACAGGATATATGTGTGCAATGAACTTTGTAGTGGTATATATATGTACAACAGGATATGTGTGTGCAATGAACTTGGTAGTGGTATATATATGTACAACAGGATATGTGTGTGCAAAGAACTTGGTAGTGGTATATATATGTACAACAGGATATTTGTGTGCAAAGAACTTGGTAGTGGTATATATATGTACAACAGGATATGTGTGTGCAATGAACTAGGTAGTGGTATATATATGTACAACAGGATATTTGTGCGCACTGAACATTTAGTGGTATATATGTAGAACACGATATGTGTTTGCAAGCTTGACATCAAACAGACACGGTTTGAACATGGGTCCTACACGTCGTCTCGATATGATAAACATTGCCACCAGGTCTCAAGACAAAATCTTCTGTAGTTTACAATATAAAAAGAATATACTATAGCAATACATATAATATATTCATATTCACTCAAAAACACCCAGCCAATGGAATCACAGAAAGCAGCTGTTTAATACAGGTGGCTGCTAAGTAGAGGTCAAATGTATAATAAAACAATATAATGGTAATCTGGATACTGGCTGCTTAATGGAGGTGATCACTAACACAGTGCAATAAACCTTTGACCTGCAAGTGAAATATGGCTTTGAACGAATTCTTACTTTGAAAAGCTGCTGCTGAAAATTGTCTTGCTGTGGCTGCGAGTTCCAGTGCTGGTGGCTTTTCAAAGTTCCCGTCAGTAGTACCTATTTACAAAAATATATGTGTAAGTAATAAACTATGTAGTGTTATCTATGAACAACAGGATATGTGTGTGCAATGTACTCGGTAGTGTTATCTATGAACAACAGGATATGTGTGTGCAATGTACTCGGTAGTGTTATCTATGTACAACAGGATATGTGAATGCAATGTACTAGGCAATGTTATCTATGTACAACAGGATATGTGAATGCAATGAACTCGGTAGCGTTATCTATGAACAACAGGATATGTGAATGCAATGAACTCGGTAGCGTTATCTATGTACAACAGGATATGTGAATGCAATGAACTCTGTAGCGTTATCTATGTACAACAGGATAGGTGTGTGCAATGAACTCGGTAGCGTTATCTATGTACAACAGGATATGTGAATGCAATGAACTCGGTAGTGTTATATATGTACAACAGGATATGTGAATGCAATGAACTCTGTAGCGTTATCTATGAACAACAGGATATGTGAATGCAATGAACTCGGTAGCGTTATCTATGTACAACAGGATATGTGAATGCAATGAACTCTGTAGCGTTATCTATGTACAACAGGATAGGTGTGTGCAATGAACTCGGTAGCGTTATCTATGTACAACAGGATATGTGAATGCAATGAACTCGGTAGTGTTATATATGTACAACAGGATATGTGAATGCAATGAACTCTGTAGCGTTATCTATGAACAACAGGATATGTGGTGTACAATAACCTCGGTAGTATTATCTATGTACAACAGGATACGCGTGTACAATGAACTCGGTAGTATTATCTATGTACAACAGGATACGCGTGTGCAATGAACTCGGTAGTATTATCTATGTACAACAGGATAGGTGTGTACAATGAACTCGGTAGTAATTATGATATTTAGCTGCCTAAATCACTGCATAATAAGGGAATATTTGTTTGTGTCAGTGAATGATCACATTCTATTTCATCGAATGAACAATGAAAGCTTTATTATCACAATAATTATATTATAATAATAGCTTTCTGTGTTCATAAGAGAATTATTTTACTCGATGAAATAAAATCCTATCTTACACTAGTAAACACAGATATTATATTCTCTATATCTTCACGATATTTCAACTCAGCTTTCGCCACAAAGTCTCCTATGCATGCATCCCGTGATCATATCTAGGATCCTTCAGTTGTATGTGTTCTATGCATTACCTGTGATGGACTTGTCTACTTGTACATGTCTACTATATTTCAGCTGCTCATCAACTCTCTGTTGCTCCGCCTTCCTCTTCAAATAGTTGCTATCTGTTCGTCCAACATTCGCATTCTTTGCCTGAAATAGTTTACTTAAATTGACACCAATGTCTTCCCACCGTGTCTGAACCCTTTCCCTCATAGAAGCACCTCTTGATGCCATTACCAATAGAACATAGGACACGGGTAGAACTGGGATAGTAGGATATGGGTAGAACTGAGAAAGTAGGATACGGGTAGAACTGAGACAGTAGGATATGGATAGAACTGAGACAGTAGGATATGTGTAGAACTGAGGCAGTAGGATATGTGTAGAACTGAGACAGTAGGATATGGATAGAACTGAGACAGTAGGATACGGGTAGAACTGAGACAGTAGGATATGGGTAGAACTGAGACAGTAGGATATGGGTAGAACTGAGACAGTAGGATATGGGTAGAACTGAGGCAGTAGGATATGGGTAGAACTGAGACAGTAGGATATGGGTAGAACTGAGGCAGTAGGATATGGGTAGAACTGAGACAGTAGGATATGGGTAGAACTGAGAGAGTAGGATATGGGTAGAACTGAGAGAATAGAATACGGGTAGAACTGAGACAGTAGGATACGGGTAGAACTGAGACAGTAGGATATGGGTAGAACTGAGACAGTAGGATATGGGTAGAACTGAGACAGTAGGATACGGGTAGAACTGAGACAGTAGGATATGGGTAGAACTGAGACAGTAGGATACGCGTAGAACTGAGACAGTAGGATATGGGTAGAACTGAGACAGTAGGATATGGGTATTTCTAAACACACAGAGGGACCTCACCTGATTGTCTAGATAACATTCACTTGAACTCCTCTGAACAGTGCACTGTTTGCTCACATATCCTTGGTTGTGTCTGAAACAAAATGGAAACATCATATCAAGTATTGTACATGCATTTTGAAATAATATCAATAGAAAGTTGCTTTATAAAGATTGTTGAGAGATAACCATACAAAGAATCTATATATTTATCCGTGGTTGAGAGATAACCGTACCAAGAACCTATATATTTTAAAGCAGGGTCCGTGCTTGAAGTTTATACAATTACACTACCATATGTAGTCAGTCAGTGACTTCTTATTTTGGATTTAACAGTTTTTAATCGGCACATTTAAAAGCAACAATTTAATATTCGATGATTGAATTTCAAGATGGGTTTGTGCTTAAATATGATATTGCTTGCATCAGCAGGGTCAGACGTGGGATCGAACCTGCGATCCCTGAATTACCAGTCCAGCGTGTTTCCACTAGACTACACATCCGTCTGTAAATTGAGAGTAATTTGTTGTGGCTGTGAAGTTTGGTGCACTGGATAGGAAAGATGTAGATTTTACCTGTGATTTGTTAGCCATATTTCAACACCTAAACTGACAAACATGATTAAACATTGAGAACCATCTCCATATGCATAACATTTGTGCCAAGTAATCTTAAAAAGTTCAAGAGTCCATGATAAACTACATGCAAACATGTTTGGCTAATCACATTCTGTGATTTTAGAAGTTAACTGCAACCACTGTGAAACGGTTACTTGTACAAAATATATATAAATTTATGTATAAATTTGGACTGTACACAGCCTCTGTACCTGGAACATGTAGATACTGTTTCTCCTCTAACTAGAGATGTTGACACTGCGCCTATTTCGTAAGATGATCGGTTTAGGAGATGTTTTGCTCTGCCATGACCTGATTGAGTCTGAGACGTTGATATTACTGGTCTTCCGTAGCCTCGAGTCGGTGCTACTGTTACTCTTTCACAACATGACCGACGTGGTCTTAGCGCGCTTTTATCATCTGACCGAGGTGGTTCTCGCGCGCTTTGATGATCTGACCAAAGTGGCACTCTTTTACCATCTGACCGAAGTGGTTCTCGCGTGCTTTGATGATCTGACCAAAGTGGCACTCTTTTATCATCTGACCGAAGTGGTTCTCGCGCGCTTTGATGATCTGACCAAAGTGGCACTCTTTTATCATCTGACCGAAGTGGTTCTCGCGTGCTTTGATGATCTGACCAAAGTGGCACTCTTTTATCATCTGACCGAAGTGGTTCTCGCGTGCTTTGATTATCTGACCAAAGTGGCACTCTTTTATCATCTGACCGAAGTGGTTCTCGCGTGCTTTGATGATCTGACCAAAGTGGCACTCTTTTATCATCTGACCGAAGTGGTTCTCGCGTGCTTTGATGATCTGACCAAAGTGGCGCTCGTTTATCATCTGACCGAAGTGATCCATGTGCGCGTTGATGACCTGACAAAGGTGGCGCTCTTTTATCTGACCGAAGTGATCCATATACGTTTTCGTAACATATTCGAGTTGGCCCTGGAAGTGACCAATAAGGAGGCAGTTCTCTAGCCATTCTAACATTTCTGTGTTTTCTGAAAATAATTTGGTAACCACAGATGTTGTAAAGCTTATTATGCTCACTTTGTGAAGTTATTTCAAAACTGACTTAAAATAAATGGAGCGGATGTAAAATATACCCATTTCCAGCTTTAGATGTGTGTGACTGTCACATAGCCTGGGAACAGGCGTCGATATATTTTGCTCAGTCAAATAAATATATTTTAACACCGAGACTATCAATTGGGCCGTATTGAGTTTCTGATCAAATCATGACATTTTGCCAAAAGTGAAAAATCGACAGACTGGCACCCAGGCTAACTGTCACATTACAGGTACTTGTTTAGTTTTGGCTAAATACGGTGACTATTTGCGTGAAGTTATTTGACTGTGGACTAAGTCTGGCTTTCCATTACAATTGGCAAGGACATAAATTACAAACTGGTAAAAGACAATGAAAGATGAAAATATAGGCCAGGAAGAGACAAGCTGATGCTGGACTGTACACTGTACATAGAGTGGTGGAACCTATGCTCGGTGTATTCCTATGCTCAGCGTATTTGTCCATTTACATCCGTATTTAAAATATTTACACATTTCTAGGCTAAATTTCGCTGACAGAGCTGAAGCCTGGTTCAACAGCATTCCATTGCGTGTATCGGTAGTCTGAACATGACTGGTCCAGCAGACGAATATAAACAAACAAATCATTGGGATAATATTTCCACCGAAACTGATACGGTGTATGAGCAATTCAGGTAGCTATCCGAATTTTAACAAATCTACACCTAACCCGAAAAATAGTTGCTATACCATTTCGCACTTCGCCTAAAATAGGCATCATGGCGAAATCCACTTCGCCTTATTTCTGGATTGCATATTTGCTAATTAATGATAATCCGTATCGTCGTATGGCATTTTGACAGTCCATAATACCGCCTTGGGCCATCAGCTAATCTCCCCCCCCCCGACATCCGGATAATAAACTTAATAAAATCGATCAGACACCGATGTACATAATACAATTTTACATAATGATCGATGTTTTCTAATCCGTTTGTTTGCTTTGTCGTTTGGAATACACACTGCCAGGATACCAATTTATAACAATCAGTGTTGAAATACAGTTAAGTGCTAAAATTGTTGAAAATATGTGCGAAAATTGACTAATTCCTGGGTGCCGACTACATTCAATATCATGATATGCTACCCCTATCATTGGATTCCTGGGTGCCGACTACATTCAATATCATAATATGATACCCCGATCATTGGATTCCTGGGTGTCGACTACATTCAATATCATAATATGCTACCCCGATCATTGGATTCCTGGGTGCCGACTACATTCAATATCATAATATGCTACCACGATCATTGGATTCCTGGGTGCCGACTACATTAGATATCATGATATGCTACCCCGATCATTGGATTCCTTGGTTGCCGACTACATTCATATCATAATATGCTACCCGATCATTGGATTCCTGGGTGCCGACTACATTCAATATCATAATATGCTACCACGATCATTGGATTCCTGGGTGCCGACTACATTCAATATCATAATATGCTACCCCGATCATTGGATTCCTGGGTGCCGACTACATTCATATCATAATATGATACCCGATCATTGGATTCCTGGGTGCCGACTACATTCAATATCATGATATGCTACCCCGATCATTGGATTCCTGGGTGCCGACTACATTAGATATCATGATATGCTACCCCGATCATTGGATTCCTGGGTGCTGACTACATTAGATATCATGATATGCTACCCCGATCATTGGATTCCTGGGTGCTGACTACATTAGATATCATGATATGCTACCCCGTCATTGGATTCCTGGGTGCCGACTACATTCAATATCATAATATGATACCCCGATCATTGGATTCAGCTTTGGCTGATGATGGGCTTGAGCAAATGTTTTTTTCCGGAAGCCATGCTGGTAATCAGTGATGATATGATATCCCGATCATTGGATTTCCAGGTACCGTACCGACTATATTCAATATCATAATATGATACAACGATCATTGGATTCAGCTTTGGCTGATGATGGGCTTGAGCGAATGTTTTTACCGGAAGCCATGCTGGTTATCAGTGATGATATGATATGTATATGGATATTATCAGGTTTTATGTATGTTATTAATGTTATTAATGTGACAGTAATGTTATTGTGATTTGTAAATTGTATTCGTCATTATGGAGAAAGTTGCAATAAAATATTATTAGATCTAAATTAACTTACTTGCACCCGCAAGCACATTTCTTGCTGAGCTCCTGAATGCAATCATACAGGCGTACACAACAAAATACTGCTAACATTAAGAGTAGGATCGGAATGAGGTCCTCCATAGTGCTATCTACCGCTTCGCGCTCCGTCTACTTGTGTTATGATTCCCTTGGTGACAATTATAACGTCGTAACGTAACGTAAGGTATAAACTACGGACTACGGACTGCAGACCGTTCAGCGCGGACTGTAACGGTATCACTGCGGACTTGTTTACGGACCGTCAAGTGTGTGTGCTGTGTGCGCGCGTGCGTATTTCTCGTCACTGGTTGCCCATATGAGCGACGCCTCCTGAAGAGATTAAGTCATTTTAGATGTTTGGAGGATAGTGCAATGATACAGACAGAGACCCATTCCAGGGGGTCATTATTCCATAGCATCGTAAAGTGGCCATCTCTCTCATATAGTCCACATATAGAGGGGTCATTATTCTATGGCATCGATGTTCAGTGTATACATAGGGGATGGGGGTCATTGTTCTTATTTGTTTTATGTGTGTCTGTGTAAATATTATGCACATGCATTATGTGAACCTCCTAGTTATACAGCACCCCCACCTCATTATCATCTTTAGAAATTAATAAGAGACAAATTATCTCCTTTTTCAGATTCAATATATTTATGTTAATATGTGCATCGTTGAATCAAAATATATGTTGTTAGGCCTTAAACAGTGCTAATTAACATTTAATTATAAGGAATTCAATATTTCCCCACTATATATTGCTATTCGCAAGGGGGGTCATTTTTCCGCAATGGTCGAATAATGACCCGCGGGTCATTATTTTGAGGGGGTCAATATTCTATATGACACCGGCGTGGGTAGAACTAGTTCAATTGGTAGAGCTGTCCGACTATTGTTCGGGATGTCGTGGGTTAGAGTCCCAGGTCGGGTCACTAACTGTTCCGGTCTTTCTTTGCTCGATCACTTTAATATGATACAGGGCTCACGCTAGAGGGCGACGTGAGCGAAGTGATCGCTCCCCCCCCCCCGCCACTTCGCATAAAATAGACATCAGGGCGACATCCACTTCGCCTTATTTCTGGAGGGCATATTTGCTAATTAATGATAATCCGTATCGTCGTATGGCATTTTCAAATAATGTGTTTGTTTCTTATAGTGTCACCCCTATTTAAAGGGCCAGCCATTTCTGACTTATGAGACACCTCTTTTTATGAACATCAGTACTTCCCGAATCCTAAGCTTGTATGCCAGGCGCCAGGCTGGTAGGCAATCGGTAACCATTATTTAACTAGCTGGCGGCTCACCAACCGGCCATATCAGAACGAACCCCTATGTGCACACATGAGACACCTCTTTTTATGAACATCAGTACTTCCCAATTCCTACTATGTGTGTATGCCTGGCGCCAGGCTTGTAGGCAATCGGTAACCATTGGGTCTGCTCTTGAAGGATACGATTCGGGAAGTACTGATGTCCAATAGAGGTGTCTCATAAGTCGGAAATGACTGGCCCTTTCAATAGGGGTGACACTAGAATAAACAACCAATGGTATGTAATATAGCGAGTCTACAGCTATTAGTTGGTGGACGAGGATCCCTGTTGCCCACCACCGAACAGTACTACAGACACGGATGGGCACCCGGGCATACATACATGTACATATACTATTAATAATAATAAATACTTTATTTAACGAGAGAACTCATTCGAACAATTAAGTCAATCTACCATGAGGC
>JABXNX010001630.1:0-51983 GCA_014843695.1 Archivesica marissinica | reverse complement strand
AGGAACATCGTGTCACATTCCTATATAACGTATATACATATGTCTAGGAACATCGTGTCACATTCCTATATAATGTATATACATATGTCTAGGAACATCGTGTCACATTCCTATATAACGTATATACATATGTCTAGGAACATCGTGTCACATTCCTATAGAACGTATATACATATGTCTAGGAACATCGTGTCACATTCCTATATAACGTATATACATATGTCTAGGAACATCGTGTCACATTCCTATAGAACGTATATACATATGTCTAGGAACATCGTGTCACATTCCTATATAATGTATATACATATGTCTAGGAACATCGTGTCACATTCCTATATAGTGTATATACATATGTCTAGGAACATCGTGTCACATTCCTATATAACGTATATACATATGTCTAGGAACATCGTGTCACATTCCTATATAACGTATATACATATGTCCAGGAACATCGTGTCACATTCCTATATAGCGTATATACATCTGTCCAGGAACATCGTGTCACATTCCTATATATTGTATATACATATGTCTAGGAACATCGTGTCACATTCCTATATAGCGTATATACATATGTCTAGGAACATCGTGTCACATTCCTATATAGTGTATATACATATGTCTAGGAACATCGTGTCACATTCCTATATAGCGTATATACATATGTCTAGGAACATCGTGTCACATTCCTATAGAACGTATATACATATATCTAGGAACAACGTGTCACATTCCTATATAACGTATATACATATGTCTAGGAACGTCGTGTCACATTGCTATATAACGTATATACATATGTCTAGGAACATCGTGTCACATTCCTATATAACGTATATACATATGTCTAGTAACATCGTGTCACATTCCTATATAACGTATATACATATGTCTAGGAACATCGTGTCACATTCCTATATAACGTATATACATATGTCTAGGAACATCGTGTCACATTCCTATATAACGTATATACATATATCTAGGAACATCGTGTCACATTCCTATATAACGTATATACATATGTCTAGGAACATCGTGTCACATTCCTATAGAACGTATATACATATGTCTAGGAACATCGTGTCACATTCATATAGAAGTATATACATATGTCTAGGAACATCGTGTCACATTCCTATATAACGTATATACATATGTCTAGGAACATCGTGTCACATTCATATAGAAGGTATATACATATGTCTAGGAACATCGTGTCACATTCCTATATAACGTATAAACATATGTCTAGGAACATCGTGTCACATTCCTATATAACGTATATACATATGTCTAGGAACATCGTGTCACATTCATATAGAAGGTATATACATATGTCTAGGAACATCGTGTCACATTCCTATATAGCGTATATACATATGTCTAGGAACATCGTGTCACATTCCTATAGAACGTATATACATATGTCTAGGAACATCGTGTCACATTCCTATATAACGTATATACATATGTCTAGGAACATCGTGTCACATTCCTATAGAATGTATATACATATGTCTAGGAACATCGTGTCACATTCCTATATAGCGTATATACATATGTCTAGGAACATCGTGTCACATTCCTATATAGTGTATATACATATGTCTAGGAACATCGTGTCACATTCCTATATAGCGTATATACATATGTCTAGGAACATCGTGTCACATTCCTATATAATGTATATACATATGTCTAGGAACATCGTGTCACATTCCTATATAGCGTATATACATATGTCTAGGAACATCGTGTCACATTCCTATATAACGTATATACATATGTCTAGGAACATCGTGTCACATTCCTATATAACGTATATACATATGTCTAGGAACATCGTGTCACATTCCTATATAACGTATATACATATGTCTAGGAACATCGTGTCACATTCCTATATAAAGTATATACATATATCTAGGAACATCGTGTCACATTCCTATATAACGTATATACATATGTCTAGGAACATCGTGTCACATTCATATAGAAGGTATATACATATGTCTAGGAACATCGTGTCACATTCCTATATAACGTATATACATATGTCTAGGAACATCGTGTCACATTCCTATATAACGTATATACATATGTCTAGGAACATCGTGTCACATTCCTATATAACGTATATACATATGTCTAGGAACATCGTGTCACATTCCTATATAACGTATATACATATGTCTAGGAACATCGTGTCACATTCCTATATAGCGTATATACATATGTCTAGGAACATCGTGTCACATTCCTATATAACGTATATACATATGTCTAGGAACATCGTGTCACATTCCTATAGAACGTATATACATATGTCCAGGAACATCGTGTCACATTCCTATATAGTGTATATACATATGTCTAGGAACATCGTGTCACATTCATATATAACGTATATACATATGTCTAGGAACATCGTGTCACATTCCTATATAACGTATATACATATGTCTAGGAACATCGTGTCACATTCCTATATAACGTATATACATATGTCCAGGAACATCGTGTCACATTCCTATATACGTATATACATATGTCCAGGAACATCGTGTCACATTCCTATATAGTGTATATACATATGTCTAGGAACATCGTGTCACATTCCTATATAGTGTATATACATATGTCTAGGAACATCGTGTCACATTCCTATATAACGTATATACATATGTCTAGGAACATCGTGTCACATTCCTATATAACGTATATACATATGTCTAGGAACATCGTGTCACATTCCTATATAGCGTATATACATATGTCTAGGAACATCGTGTCACATTCCTATATAGTGTATATACATATGTCTAGGAACATCGTGTCACATTCCTATATAACGTATATACATATGTCTAGGAACATCGTGTCACATTCCTATATAACGTATATACATATGTCTAGGAACATCGTGTCATATTCCTATAGAATGTATATACATATGTCCAGGAACACCGTGTCACATTCCTATATAGTGTATATACATATGTCTAGGAACATCGTGTCACATTCCTATATAACGTATATACATATGTCTAGGAACATCGTGTCACATTCCTATATAACGTATATACATATGTCTAGGAACATCGTGTCACATTCCTATAGAATGTATATACATATGTCCAGGAACATCGTGTCACATTCCTATATAGTGTATATACATATGTCGAGGAACATCGTGTCACATTCCTATATAACGTATATACATATGTCTAGGAACATCGTGTCACATTCCTATATAACGTATATACATATGTCTAGGAACATCGTGTCACATTCCTATATAAGTATATACATATGTCGAGGAACATCGTGTCACATTCCTATATAACGTATATACATATGTCAGGAACATCGTGTCCATCTATATACGTATATACATATGTCAGGAACATCGTGTCACATTCCATATATCGTATATACATATGTCAGGGACATCGTGTCACATTCCTATATAGTGTATAAATATGTCTAGGAACATCGTGTCACATTCCTATATAGCGTATATACATATGTCTAGGAACATCGTGTCACATTCCTATATAGCGTATATACATATGTCTAGGAACATCGTGTCACATTCCTATATAGTGTATATACATATGTCTAGGAACATCGTGTCACATTCCTATATAACGTATATACATATGTCGAGGAACATCGTGTCACATTCATATATAGCGTATGAACATATGTCTAGGAACATCGTGTCACATTCCTATATAACCTATATACATATGTCGAGGAACATCGTGTCACATTCATATAGAAGGTATATACATATATCTAGGAACGTCGTGTCACATTCCTATATAACGTATATACATATATCTAGGAACGTCGTGTCACATTCCTCTATAGTGTATATAAATATGTCGAGGAACATCGTGTCACATTCCTATATAACGTATATACATATGTCTAGGAACATCGTGTCACATTCCTATATAACGTATATACATATGTCCAGGAACATCGTGTCCAATTGCTATATAGCGTATATACATATGTCCAGGAACATCGTGTCACATTCCAATATATCGTATATACATATGTCCAGGGACATCGTGTCACATTCCTATATAGTGTATAAACATATGTCTAGGAACATCGTGTCACATTCCTATATAGCGTATATACATATGTCTAGGAACATCGTGTCACATTCCTATATAGCGTATATACATATGTCTAGGAACATCGTGTCACATTCCTATATAGTGTATATACATATGTCTAGGAACATCGTGTCACATTCCTATATAACGTATATACATATGTCGAGGAACATCGTGTCACATTCATATATAGCGTATAAACATATGTCTAGGAACATCGTGTCACATTCCTATATAGCGTATATACATATGTCTAGGAACATCGTGTCACATTCCTATATAGCGTATATACATATGTCTAGGAACATCGTGTCACATTCCTATATAGTGTATATACATATGTCTAGGAACATCGAGTCACATTCCTATATAACGTATATACATATGTCGAGGAACATCGTGTCACATTCATATATAGCGTATGAACATATGTCTAGGAACATCGTGTCACATTCCTATATAACCTATATACATATGTCGAGGAACATCGTGTCACATTCATATAGAAGGTATATACATATATCTAGGAACGTCGTGTCACATTCCTATATAACGTATATACATATATCTAGGAACGTCGTGTCACATTCCTATATAACGTATATACATATGTCTAGGAACATCGTGTCACATTCCTATATAGCGAATATACATATGTCTAGGAACATCGTGTCACATTCATATAGAAGGTATATACATATGTCTAGGAACATCGTGTCACATTCCTATATAGCGTATGAACATATGTCTAGGAACCTCGTGTCACATTCATATATAGCGTATATACATATGTCTAGGAACATCGTGTCACATTCCTATATAGCGAATATACATATGTCTAGGAACATCGTGTCACAT
Source organism: Archivesica marissinica (assembly GCA_014843695.1). Lineage (NCBI taxonomy): Eukaryota > Metazoa > Mollusca > Bivalvia > Venerida > Vesicomyidae > Archivesica > Archivesica marissinica. The sequence continues at coordinate 46,983 of JABXNX010001630.1, read as the reverse complement.
TCATATAGAAGGTATATACATATGTCTAGGAACATCGTGTCACATTCCTATATAGCGTATGAACATATGTCTAGGAACATCGTGTCACATTCCTATATAGCGTATATACATATGTCTAGGAACATCGTGTCACATTCCTATAGAAGGTATATACATATGTCTAGGAACATCGTGTCACATTCCTATATAACGTATATACATATGTCTAGGAACATCGTGTCATATTCCTATAGAATGTATATACATATGTCCAGGAACACCGTGTCACATTCCTATATAGTGTATATACATATGTCTAGGAACATCGTGTCACATTCCTATATAACGTATATACATATGTCTAGGAACATCGTGTCACATTCCTATATAACGTATATACATATGTCTAGGAACATCGTGTCATATTCCTATGGAATGTATATACATATGTCCAGGAACACCGTGTCACATTCCTCTATAGTGTATATACATATGTCGAGGAACATCGTGTCACATTCCTATATAACGTATATACATATGTCTAGGAACATCGTGTCATATTCCTATAGAATGTATATACATATGTCCAGGAACACGTGTCACATTCCTCTATAGTGTATATACATATGTCGAGGAACATCGTGTCACATTCCTATATAACGTATATAAATATGTCTAGGAACATCGTGTCATATTCCTATGGAATGTATATACATATGTCCAGGAACACCGTGTCACATTCCTCTATAGTGTATATACATATGTCGAGGAACATCGTGTCACATTCCTATATAACGTATATACATATGTCCAGGAACATCGTGTCCAATTGCTATATAGCGTATATACATATGTCCAGGAACATCGTGTCACATTCCAATATATCGTATATACATCTGTCCAGGGACATCGTGTCACATTCCTATATAGTGTATAAACATATGTCTAGGAACATCGTGTCACATTCCTATATAGCGTATATACATATGTCTAGGAACATCGTGTCACATTCCTATATAGTGTATATACATATGTCTAGGAACATCGTGTCACATTCCTATATAGCGTATATACATATGTCTAGGAACATCGTGTCACATTCCTATAGAACGTATATACATATATCTAGGAACAACGTGTCACATTCCTATATAACGTATATACATATGTCTAGGAACGTCGTGTCACATTGCTATATAACGTATATACATATGTCTAGGAACATCATGTCACATTCCTATATAACGTATATACATATATCTAGTAACATCGTGTCACATTCCTATATAACGTATATACATATGTCTAGGAACATCGTGTCACATTCCTATATAACGTATATACATATGTCTAGGAACATCGTGTCACATTCCTATATAACGTATATACATATATCTAGTAACGTCGTGTCACATTCCTATATAACGTATATACATATATCTAGGAACATCGTGTCACATACCTTTAGAACGTATATACATATGTCTAGCAACATCGTGTCACATTCATATAGAAGGTATATACATATGTCTAGGAACATCGTGTCATATTCCTATAGAACGTATATACATATGTCGAGGAACATCGTGTCACATTCATATAGAAGGTATATACATATGTCTAGGAACATCGTGTCACATTTCTATATAGCGTATGAACATATGTCTAGGAACATCGTGTCACATTCATATATAGCGTATATACATATGTCGAGGAACATCGTGTCACATTCATATAGAAGGTATATACATATGTCTAGGAACATCGTGTCACATTCCTATATAACGTATATACATATGTCTAGGAACATCGTGTCACATTCATATAGAAGGTATATACATATGTCTAGGAACATCGTGTCACATTCCTATATAGCGTATATACATATGTCTAGGAACATCGTGTCACATTCCTATAGAATGTATATACATCTGTCCAGGAACACCGTGTCACATTCCTATATAGTGTATATACATATGTCTAGGAACATCGTGTCACATTCCTATATAGCGTATGAACATATGTCTAGGAACATCGTGTCACATTCCTATATAACGTATATACATATGTCTAGGAACATCGTGTCATATTCCTATAGAATGTATATACATATGTCCAGGAACACCGTGTCACATTCCTCTATAGTGTATATACATATGTCTAGGAACATCGTGTCACATTCCTATATAGTGTATATACATATGTCTAGGAACATCGTGTCACATTCGTATATAGCGTATATACATATGTCTAGGAACATCGTGTCACATTCCTATAGAACGTATATACATATATCTAGGAACAACGTGTCACATTCCTATATAACGTATATACATATGTCTAGGAACGTCGTGTCACATTGCTATATAACGTATATACATATGTCTAGGAACATCATGTCACATTCCTATATAGCGTATATACATATGTCTAGGAACATCGTGTCACATTCCTATATAACGTATATACATATGTCTAGGAACATCGTGTCACATTCCTATATAACGTATATACATATATCTAGGAACGTCGTGTCACATTCCTATATAACGTATATACATATGTCTAGGAACATCGTGTCACATTCCTATATAACGTATATACATATGTCTAGGAACATCGTGTCACATTCATATAGAAGGTATATACATATGTCTAGGAACATCGTGTCACATTCCTATATAACGTATATACATATGTCGAGGAACATCGTGTCACATTCATATAGAAGGTATATACATATGTCTAGGAACATCGTGTCACATTCCTATATAACGTATATACATATGTCGAGGAACATCGTGTCACATTCATATAGAAGGTATATACATATGTCTAGGAACATCGTGTCACATTCCTATATAACGTATATACATATGTCTAGGAACATCGTGTCATATTCCTATAGAATGTATATACATCTGTCCAGGAACACCGTGTCACATTCCTATATAGTGTATATACATATGTCTAGGAACATCGTGTCACATTCCTATAAAGCGTATGAACATATGTCTAGGAACATCGTGTCACATTCCTATATAACGTATATACATATGTCTAGGAACATCGTGTCATATTCCTATAGAATGTATATACATATGTCCAGGAACACCGTGTCACATTCCTCTATAGTGTATATACATATGTCGAGGAACATCGTGTCACATTCATATATAACGTATATACATATGTCTAGGAACATCGTGTCACATTCCTATATAACGTATATACATATGTCCAGGAACATCGTGTCACATTGCTATATAGCGTATAAACATATGTCCAGGAACATCGTGTCACATTCCAATATATCGTATATACATCTGTCCAGGGACATCGTGTCACATTCCTATATAGTGTATAAACATATGTTTAGGAACATCGTGTCACATTCCTATATAGAGTATATACATATGTCTAGGAACATCGTGTCACATTCCTATAGAACGTATATACATATATCTAGGAACGTCCTGTCACATTCCTATATAATGTATATACATATGTCTAGGAACATCGTGTCACATTCATATAGAAGGTATATACATATGTCTAGGAACATCGTGTCACATTCCTATATAGCGAATATACATATGTCTAGGAACATCGTGTCACATTCCTATATAGAGTATATACATATGTCTAGGAACATCGTGTCACATTCCTATAGAACGTATATACATATATCTAGGAACGTCCTGTCACATTCCTATATAATGTATATACATATGTCTAGGAACATCGTGTCACATTCATATAGAAGGTATATACATATGTCTAGGAACATCGTGTCACATTCCTATATAACGTATATACATCTGTCCAGGAACACCGTGTCACATTCCTATATAGTGTATATACATATGTCTAGGAACATCGTGTCACATTCCTATAAAGCGTATGAACATATGTCTAGGAACATCGTGTCACATTCCTATATAACGTATATACATATGTCTAGGAACATCGTGTCATATTCATATAGAATGTATATACATATGTCCAGGAACACCGTGTCACATTCCTCTATAGTGTATATACATATGTCGAGGAACATCGTGTCACATTCATATATAACGTATATACATATGTCTAGGAACATCGTGTCACATTCCTATATAACGTATATACATATGTCCAGGAACATCGTGTCACATTGCTATATAGCGTATAAACATATGTCCAGGAACATCGTGTCACATTCCAATATATCGTATATACATCTGTCCAGGGACATCGTGTCACATTCCTATATAGTGTATAAACATATGTCTAGGAACATCGTGTCACATTCCTATATAGAGTATATACATATGTCTAGGAACATCGTGTCACATTCCTATAGAACGTATATACATATATCTAGGAACGTCCTGTCACATTCCTATATAATGTATATACATATGTCTAGGAACATCGTGTCACATTCATATAGAAGGTATATACATATGTCTAGGAACATCGTGTCACATTCCTATATAGCGAATATACATATGTCTAGGAACATCGTGTCACATTCCTATATAGAGTATATACATATGTCTAGGAACATCGTGTCACATTCCTATAGAACGTATATACATATATCTAGGAACGTCCTGTCACATTCCTATATAATGTATATACATATGTCTAGGAACATCGTGTCACATTCATATAGAAGGTATATACATATGTCTAGGAACATCGTGTCACATTCCTATATAGGGTATAAACATATGTCTAGGAACATCGTGTCACATTCCTATATAACGTATATACATATGTCGAGGAACATCGTGTCACATTAATATAGAAGGTATATACATATGTCTAGGAACTTCGTGTCACATTCCTATATAACGTATATACATATGTCTAGTAACATCATGTCACATTCCTATATAGCGTATGAACATATGTCTAGGAACATCGTGTCACATTCATATAGAAGGTATATACATATGTCTAGGAACTTCGTGTCACATTCCTATATAACGTATATACATATGTCTAGGAACATCGTGTCACATTCCTATAGAACGTATATACATATGTCGAGGAACATCGTGTCACATTCATATAGAAGGTATATACATATGTCTAGGAACATCGTGTCACATTCCTATATAACGTATATACATATGTCTAGGAACATCGTGTCACATTCCTATATAGCGTATGAACATATGTCTAGGAACATCGTGTCACATTCCTATATAACGTATATACATATGTCGAGGAACATCGTGTCACATTCATATAGAAGGTATATACATATGTCTAGGAACATCGTGTCACATTCCTATATAACGTATATACATATGTCGAGGAACATCGTGTCACATTCATATAGAAGGTATATACATATGTCTAGGAACATCGTGTCACATTCCTATATAACGTATATACATATGTCTAGGAACATCGTGTCACATTCATATAGAAGGTATATACATATGTCTAGGAACATCGTGTCACATTCCTATATAACGTATATACATATGTCTAGGAACATCGTGTCACATTCATATAGAAGGTATATACATATGTCTAGGAACATCGTGTCACATTCCTATATAACGTATATACATATGTCGAGGAACATCGTGTCACATTCATATAGAAGGTATATACATATGTCTAGGAACATCGTGTCACATTCCTATATAACGTATATACATATGTCTAGGAACATCGTGTCATATTCCTATAGAATGTATATACATCTGTCTAGGAACATCGTGTCACATTCCTATATAGCGTATGAACATATGTCTAGGAACATCGTGTCACATTCCTATATAACGTATATACATATGTCTAGGAACATCGTGTCATATTCCTATAGAATGTATATACATATGTCCAGGAACACCGTGTCACATTCCTCTATAGTGTATATACATATGTCGAGGAACATCGTGTCACATTCATATATAACGTATATACATATGTCTAGGAACATCGTGTCACATTCCTATATAACGTATATACATATGTCCAGGAACATCGTGTCACATTGCTATATAGCGTATAAACATATGTCCAGGAACATCGTGTCACATTCCAATATATCGTATATACATCTGTCCAGGGACATCGTGTCACATTCCTATATAGTGTATAAACATATGTCTAGGAACATCGTGTCACATTCCTATATAGCGTATATACATATGTCTAGGAACATCGTGTCACATTCCTATATAGTGTATATACATATGTCTAGGAACATCGTGTCACATTCCTATATAGCGTATATACATATGTCTAGGAACATCGTGTCACATTCCTATATAGAGTATATACATATGTCTAGGAACATCGTGTCACATTCCTATAGAACGTATATACATATATCTAGGAACGTCCTGTCACATTCCTATATAATGTATATACATATGTCTAGGAACATCGTGTCACATTCATATAGAAGGTATATACATATGTCTAGGAACATCGTGTCACATTCCTATATAGGGTATAAACATATGTCTAGGAACATCGTTTCACATTCCTATAGAACGTATATACATATATCTAGGAACATCGTGTCACATTCCTATATAACGTATATACATATGTCTAGGAACGTCGTGTCACATTGCTATATTACGTATATACATATGTCTAGGAACATCGTGTCACATTCCTATATAAATAATATACATATATCTAGGAGCATCGTGTCACATTCCTATATAACGTATCTACATATGTCTAGGAACATCGTGTCACATTCCTATAGAACGTATATACATATATCTAGGAACGTCGTGTCACGTTCCTATATAACGTATATACATATATCTAGGAACATCGTGTCACATACCTTTAGAACGTATATACATATATCTAGGAACATCGTGTCACATTCATATAGAAGGTATATTCATATGTCTAGGAACATCGTGTCATATTCCTATAGAACGTATATACATATGTCGAGGAACATTGTGTCACATTCATATAGAAGGTATATACATATGTCTAGGAACATCGTGTCACATTCCTATATAGCGTATGAACATATGTCTAGGAACATCGTGTCACATTCATATATAGCGTATATACATATGTCGAGGAACATCGTGTCACATTCATATAGAAGGTATATAGATATGTCTAGGAACATCGTGTCACATTCCTATATAACGTATATACATATGTCTAGGAACATCGTGTCATATTCCTATAGAATGTATATACATCTGTCCAGGAACACCGTGTCACATTCCTATATAGTGTATATACATATGTCTAGGAACATCGTGTCACATTCCTATATAACGTATATACATATGTCTAGGAACATCGTGTCACATTCCAATATAACGTATATAAATATGTCTAGGAACATCGTGTCATATTCCTATGGAATGTATATACATATGTCCAGGAACACCGTGTCACATTCCTCTATAGTGTATATAAATATGTCGAGGAACATCGTGTCACATTCCTATATAACGTATATACATATGTCTAGGAACATCGTGTCACATTCCTATATAACGTATATACATATGTCTAGGAACATCGTGTCACATTCCTATATAACGTATATACATATGTCGAGGAACATCGTGTCACATTCCTATATAACGTATATACATATGTCCAGGAACATCGTGTCAAACAAACCTATAGATATACATATGTCTAGGAACATCGTGTCACATTCCTATATACGTATATACATATGTCTAGGAACATCGTGTCACATTCCTATATACGTATATACATATGTCTAGGAACATCGTGTCACATTCCTATATAGCGTATATACATATGTCCAGGAACATCGTGTCACATTCCAATATATCGTATATACATATGTCCAGGGACATCGTGTCACATTCCTATATAGTGTATAAACATATGTCTAGGAACATCGTGTCACATTCCTATATAGCGTATATACATATGTCTAGGAACATCGTGTCACATTCCTATATAGCGTATATACATATGTCTAGGAACATCGTGTCACATTCCTATATAGTGTATATACATATGTCTAGGAACATCGTGTCACATTCCTATATAGCGTATATACATATGTCTAGGAACATCGTGTCACATTCCTATATAACGTATATACATATGTCTAGGAACATCGTGTCACATTCCTATATAACGTATATACATATGTCTAGGAACATCGTGTCACATTCATATAGAACGTATATACATATGTCTAGGAACATCGTGTCACATTCCTATATAGTGTATATACATATGTCTAGGAACATCGTGTCACATTCCTATATAACGTATATACATATGTCTAGGAACATCGTGTCACATTCCTATATAGTATATACATATGTCTAGGAACATCGTGTCATTCCTATATACGTATATACATATGTCTAGGAACATCGTGTCACATTCCTATATAGCGTATATACATATGTCTAGGAACATCGTGTCACATTCCTATATAACGTATATACATATGTCTAGGAACATCGTGTCACATTCATATATAAGGTATATACATATGTCTAGGAACATCGTGTCACATTCCTATATAGCGTATATACATATGTCTAGGAACATCGTGTCACATTCCTATATAGTGTATATACATATGTCTAGGAACATCGTGTCACATTCCTATATAACGTATATACATATGTCGAGGAACATCGTGTCACATTCTATATAGCGTATGAACATATGTCTAGGAACATCGTGTCACATTCCTATATAACGTATATACATATGTCTAGGAACATCGTGTCACATTCATATAGAAGGTATATACATATATCTAGGAACGTCGTGTCACATTCCTATATAACGTATATACATATATCTAGGAACGTCGTGTCACATTCCTCTATAGTGTATATACATATGTCGAGGAACATCGTGTCACATTCCTATATAACGTATATACATATGTCTAGGAACATCGTGTCACATTCCTATATAACGTATATACATATGTCCAGGAACATCGTGTCCAATTGCTATATAGCGTATATACATATGTCCAGGAACATCGTGTCACATTCCAATATATCGTATATACATATGTCCAGGGACATCGTGTCACATTCCTATATAGTGTATAAACATATGTCTAGGAACATCGTGTCACATTCCTATATAGCGTATATACATATGTCTAGGAACATCGTGTCACATTCCTATATAGCGTATATACATATGTCTAGGAACATCGTGTCACATTCCTATATAGTGTATATACATATGTCTAGGAACATCGAGTCACATTCCTATATAACGTATATACATATGTCGAGGAACATCGTGTCACATTCATATATAGCGTATGAACATATGTCTAGGAACATCGTGTCACATTCCTATATAACCTATATACATATGTCGAGGAACATCGTGTCACATTCATATAGAAGGTATATACATATATCTAGGAACGTCGTGTCACATTCCTATATAACGTATATACATATATCTAGGAACGTCGTGTCACATTCCTATATAACGTATATACATATGTCTAGGAACATCGTGTCACATTCCTATATAGCGAATATACATATGTCTAGGAACATCGTGTCACATTCATATAGAAGGTATATACATATGTCTAGGAACATCGTGTCACATTCCTATATAGCGTATGAACATATGTCTAGGAACCTCGTGTCACATTCATATATAGCGTATATACATATGTCGAGGAACATCGTGTCACATTCATATAGAAGGTATATAGATATGTCTAGGAACATCGTGTCACATTCCTATATAACGTATATACATATGTCTAGGAACATCGTGTCATATTCCTATAGAATGTATATACATCTGTCCAGGATCACCGTGTCACATTCCTATATAGTGTATATACATATGTCTAGGAACATCGTGTCACATTCCTATATAACGTATATACATATGTCTAGGAACATCGTGTCACATTCCTATATAACGTATATAAATATGTCTAGGAACATCGTGTCATATTCCTATGGAATGTATATACATATGTCCAGGAACACCGTGTCACATTCCTCTATAGTGTATATACATATGTCGAGGAACATCGTGTCACATTCCTATATAACGTATATACATATGTCTAGGAACATCGTGTCATATTCCTATGGAATGTATATACATATGTCCAGGAACACCGTGTCACATTCCTCTATAGTGTATATACATATGTCGAGGAACATCGTGTCACATTCCTATATAACGTATATAAATATGTCTAGGAACATCGTGTCATATTCCTATGGAATGTATATACATATGTCCAGGAACACCGTGTCACATTCCTCTATAGTGTATATACATATGTCGAGGAACATCGTGTCACATTCCTATATAGCGTATATAATTATGTCTAGGAACATCGTGTCATATTCCTATGGAATGTATATACATATGTCCAGGAACACCGTGTCACATTCCTCTATAGTGTATATACATATGTCGAGGAACATCGTGTCACATTCCTATATAACGTATATACATATGTCCAGGAACATCGTGTCCAATTGCTATATAGCGTATATACATATGTCCAGGAACATCGTGTCACATTCCAATATATCGTATATACATCTGTCCAGGGACATCGTGTCACATTCCTATATAGTGTATAAACATATGTCTAGGAACATCGTGTCACATTCCTATATAGCGTATATACATATGTCTAGGAACATCGTGTCACATTCCTATATAGTGTATATACATATGTCTAGGAACATCGTGTCACATTCCTATATAGCGTATATACATATGTCTAGGAACATCGTGTCACATTCCTATAGAACGTATATACATATATCTAGGAACAACGTGTCACATTCCTATATAACGTATATACATATGTCTAGGAACGTCGTGTCACATTGCTATATAACGTATATACATATGTCTAGGAACATCATGTCACATTCCTATATAACGTATATACATATATCTAGTAACATCGTGTCACATTCCTATATAACGTATATACATATGTCTAGGAACATCGTGTCACATTCCTATATAACGTATATACATATGTCTAGGAACATCGTGTCACATTCCTATATAACGTATATACATATATCTAGTAACGTCGTGTCACATTCCTATATAACGTATATACATATATCTAGGAACATCGTGTCACATACCTTTAGAACGTATATACATATGTCTAGCAACATCGTGTCACATTCATATAGAAGGTATATACATATGTCTAGGAACATCGTGTCATATTCCTATAGAACGTATATACATATGTCGAGGAACATCGTGTCACATTCATATAGAAGGTATATACATATGTCTAGGAACATCGTGTCACATTTCTATATAGCGTATGAACATATGTCTAGGAACATCGTGTCACATTCATATATAGCGTATATACATATGTCGAGGAACATCGTGTCACATTCATATAGAAGGTATATACATATGTCTAGGAACATCGTGTCACATTCCTATATAACGTATATACATATGTCTAGGAACATCGTGTCACATTCATATAGAAGGTATATACATATGTCTAGGAACATCGTGTCACATTCCTATATAGCGTATATACATATGTCTAGGATCATCGTGTCATATTCCTATAGAATGTATATACATCTGTCCAGGAACACCGTGTCACATTCCTATATAGTGTATATACATATGTCTAGGAACATCGTGTCACATTCCTATATAGCGTATGAACATATGTCTAGGAACATCGTGTCACATTCCTATATAACGTATATACATATGTCTAGGAACATCGTGTCATATTCCTATAGAATGTATATACATATGTCCAGGAACACCGTGTCACATTCCTCTATAGTGTATATACATATGTCTAGGAACATCGTGTCACATTCCTATATAGTGTATATACATATGTCTAGGAACATCGTGTCACATTCGTATATAGCGTATATACATATGTCTAGGAACATCGTGTCACATTCCTATAGAACGTATATACATATATCTAGGAACAACGTGTCACATTCCTATATAACGTATATACATATGTCTAGGAACGTCGTGTCACATTGCTATATAACGTATATACATATGTCTAGGAACATCATGTCACATTCCTATATAGCGTATATACATATGTCTAGGAACATCGTGTCACATTCCTATATAACGTATATACATATGTCTAGGAACATCGTGTCACATTCCTATATAACGTATATACATATATCTAGGAACGTCGTGTCACATTCCTATATAACGTATATACATATATCTAGGAACATCGTGTCACATTCCTATATAACGTATATACATATGTCTAGGAACATCGTGTCACATTCCTATATAGCGTATGAACATATGTCTAGGAACATCGTGTCACATTCCTATATAACGTATATACATATGTCTAGGAACATCGTGTCATATTCCTATAGAATGTATATACATATGTCCAGGAACACCGTGTCACATTCCTCTATAGTGTATATACATATGTCGAGGAACATCGTGTCACATTCATATATAACGTATATACATATGTCTAGGAACATCGTGTCACATTCCTATATAACGTATATACATATGTCCAGGAACATCGTGTCACATTGCTATATAGCGTATAAACATATGTCCAGGAACATCGTGTCACATTCCAATATATCGTATATACATCTGTCCAGGGACATCGTGTCACATTCCTATATAGTGTATAAACATATGTCTAGGAACATCGTGTCACATTCCTATATAGCGTATATACATATGTCTAGGAACATCGTGTCACATTCCTATATAGCGTATATACATATGTCTAGGAACATCGTGTCACATTCCTATATAGTGTATATACATATGTCTAGGAACATCGTGTCACATTCCTATATAGCGTATATACATATGTCTAGGAACATCGTGTCACATTCCTATATAGCGTATATACATATGTCTAGGAACATCGTGTCACATTCCTATATAGCGTATATACATATGTCTAGGAACATCGTGTCACATTCCTATATAACGTATATACATATGTCTAGGAACATCGTGTCACATTCCTATAGAATGTATATACATATGTCTAGGAACATCGTGTCACATTCCTATATAGTGTATATACATATGTCTAGGAACATCGTGTCACATTCCTATATAACGTATATACATATGTCTAGGAACATCGTGTCACATTCCTATATAACGTATATACATATGTCTAGGAACATCGTGTCACATTCCTATAGAACGTATATACATATGTCTAGGAACATCGTGTCACATTCCTATATAGTGTATATACATATGTCGAGGAACATCGTGTCACATTCCTATATAACGTATATACATATGTCTAGGAACATCGTGTCACATTCCTATATAACGTATATACATATGTCTAGGAACATCGTGTCACATTCCTATATAAGTATATACATATGTCTAGGAACATCGTGTCACATTCCTATATAACGTATATACATATGTCAGGAACATCGTGTCCATCCTATATAGCGTATATACATATGTCAGGAACATCGTGTCACATTCCATATATCGTATATACATATGTCAGGAACATCGTGTCACATTCCTATATAGTGTATAAATATGTCTAGGAACATCGTGTCACATTCCTATATAGCGTATATACATATGTCTAGGAACATCGTGTCACATTCCTATATAGCGTATATACATATGTCTAGGAACATCGTGTCACATTCCTATATAGTGTATATACATATGTCTAGGAACATCGTGTCACATTCCTATATAACGTATATACATATGTCGAGGAACATCGTGTCACATTCATATATAGCGTATGAACATATGTCTAGGAACATCGTGTCACATTCCTATATAACCTATATACATATGTCGAGGAACATCGTGTCACATTCATATAGAAGGTATATACATATATCTAGGAACGTCGTGTCACATTCCTATATAACGTATATACATATATCTAGGAACGTCGTGTCACATTCCTCTATAGTGTATATAAATATGTCGAGGAACATCGTGTCACATTCCTATATAACGTATATACATATGTCTAGGAACATCGTGTCACATTCCTATATAACGTATATACATATGTCCAGGAACATCGTGTCCAATTGCTATATAGCGTATATACATATGTCCAGGAACATCGTGTCACATTCCAATATATCGTATATACATATGTCCAGGGACATCGTGTCACATTCCTATATAGTGTATAAACATATGTCTAGGAACATCGTGTCACATTCCTATATAGCGTATATACATATGTCTAGGAACATCGTGTCACATTCCTATATAGCGTATATACATATGTCTAGGAACATCGTGTCACATTCCTATATAGTGTATATACATATGTCTAGGAACATCGAGTCACATTCCTATATAACGTATATACATATGTCGAGGAACATCGTGTCACATTCATATATAGCGTATGAACATATGTCTAGGAACATCGTGTCACATTCCTATATAGCGTATATACATATGTCTAGGAACATCGTGTCACATTCCTATATAGTGTATATACATATGTCTAGGAACATCGTGTCACATTCCTATATAACGTATATACATATGTCTAGGAACATCGTGTCACATTCCTATATAGCGTATATACATATGTCTAGGAACATCGTGTCACATTCCTATATAACGTATATACATATGTCTAGGAACATCGTGTCACATTCATATAGAAGGTATATACATATATCTAGGAACGTCGTGTCACATTCCTATATAACGTATATACATATATCTAGGAACATCGTGTCACATTCCTATATAACGTATATACATATGTCTAGGAACATCGTGTCACATTCCTATATAACGTATATACATATGTCTAGGAACATCGTGTCACATTCATATAGAAGGTATATACATATGTCTAGGAACATCGTGTCACATTCATATAGAAGTATATACATATGTCTAGGAACATCGTGTCACATTCCTATATAGCGTATATACATATGTCTAGGAACATCGTGTCACATTCATATAAGCGTATATACATATGTCTAGGAACATCGTGTCACATTCATATAGAAGGTATATACATATGTCTAGGAACATCGTGTCACATTCCTATATAACGTATATACATATGTCTAGGAACATCGTGTCACATTCCTATAGAATGTATATACATCTGTCCAGGAACATCGTGTCACATTCCTATATAGTGTATATACATATGTCTAGGAACATCGTGTCACATTCCTATATAACGTATATACATATGTCTAGGAACATCGTGTCACATTCCTATATAACGTATATAATATGTCTAGGAACATCGTGTCACATTCCTATAGAATGTATATACATATGTCCAGGAACACCGTGTCACATTCCTCTATAGTGTATATACATATGTCGAGGAACATCGTGTCACATTCCTATATAACGTATATACATATGTCTAGGAACATCGTGTCATATTCCTATGAATGTATATACATATGTCCAGGAACACCGTGTCACATTCCTCTATAGTGTATATACATATGTCGAGGAACATCGTGTCACATTCCTATATAACGTATATACATATGTCTAGGAACATCGTGTCATATTCCTATGGAATGTATATACATATGTCCAGGAACACCGTGTCACATTCCTCTATAGTGTATATACATATGTCGAGGAACATCGTGTCACATTCCTATATAACGTATATAAATATGTCTAGGAACATCGTGTCATATTCCTATGGAATGTATATACATATGTCCAGGAACACCGTGTCACATTCCTCTATAGTGTATATACATATGTCGAGGAACATCGTGTCACATTCCTATATAACGTATATACATATGTCCAGGAACATCGTGTCCAATTGCTATATAGCGTATATACATATGTCCAGGAACATCGTGTCACATTCCAATATATCGTATATACATCTGTCCAGGGACATCGTGTCACATTCCTATATAGTGTATAAACATATGTCTAGGAACATCGTGTCACATTCCTATATAGCGTATATACATATGTCTAGGAACATCGTGTCACATTCCTATATAGTGTATATACATATGTCTAGGAACATCGTGTCACATTCCTATATAGCGTATATACATATGTCTAGGAACATCGTGTCACATTCCTATAGAACGTATATACATATATCTAGGAACAACGTGTCACATTCCTATATAACGTATATACATATGTCTAGGAACGTCGTGTCACATTGCTATATAACGTATATACATATGTCTAGGAACATCATGTCACATTCCTATATAACGTATATACATATATCTAGTAACATCGTGTCACATTCCTATATAACGTATATACATATGTCTAGGAACATCGTGTCACATTCCTATATAACGTATATACATATGTCTAGGAACATCGTGTCACATTCCTATATAACGTATATACATATATCTAGTAACGTCGTGTCACATTCCTATATAACGTATATACATATATCTAGGAACATCGTGTCACATACCTTTAGAACGTATATACATATGTCTAGCAACATCGTGTCACATTCATATAGAAGGTATATACATATGTCTAGGAACATCGTGTCACATTCCTATAGAACGTATATACATATGTCGAGGAACATCGTGTCACATTCATATAGAAGGTATATACATATGTCTAGGAACATCGTGTCACATTCATATAGAACGTATATACATATGTCTAGGAACATCGTGTCACATTCCTATATAACGTATATACATATGTCTAGGAACATCGTGTCACATTCATATAGAAGGTATATACATATGTCTAGGAACATCGTGTCACATTCCTATATAACGTATATACATATGTCGAGGAACATCGTGTCACATTCATATAGAAGGTATATACATATGTCTAGGAACATCGTGTCACATTCCTATATAACGTATATACATATGTCGAGGAACATCGTGTCACATTCATATAGAAGGTATATACATATGTCTAGGAACATCGTGTCACATTCCTATATAACGTATATACATATGTCTAGGATCATCGTGTCATATTCCTATAGAATGTATATACATCTGTCCAGGAACACCGTGTCACATTCCTATATAGTGTATATACATATGTCTAGGAACATCGTGTCACATTCCTATATAGCGTATGAACATATGTCTAGGAACATCGTGTCACATTCCTATATAACGTATATACATATGTCTAGGAACATCGTGTCATATTCCTATAGAATGTATATACATATGTCCAGGAACACCGTGTCACATTCCTCTATAGTGTATATACATATGTCGAGGAACATCGTGTCACATTCATATATAACGTATATACATATGTCTAGGAACATCGTGTCACATTCCTATATAACGTATATACATATGTCCAGGAACATCGTGTCACATTGCTATATAGCGTATAAACATATGTCCAGGAACATCGTGTCACATTCCAATATATCGTATATACATCTGTCCAGGGACATCGTGTCACATTCCTATATAGTGTATAAACATATGTCTAGGAACATCGTGTCACATTCCTATATAGAGTATATACATATGTCTAGGAACATCGTGTCACATTCCTATAGAACGTATATACATATATCTAGGAACGTCCTGTCACATTCCTATATAATGTATATACATATGTCTAGGAACATCGTGTCACATTCATATAGAAGGTATATACATATGTCTAGGAACATCGTGTCACATTCCTATATAGCGAATATACATATGTCTAGGAACATCGTGTCACATTCCTATATAGAGTATATACATATGTCTAGGAACATCGTGTCACATTCCTATAGAACGTATATACATATATCTAGGAACGTCCTGTCACATTCCTATATAATGTATATACATATGTCTAGGAACATCGTGTCACATTCATATAGAAGGTATATACATATGTCTAGGAACATCGTGTCACATTCCTATATAACGTATATACATCTGTCCAGGAACACCGTGTCACATTCCTATATAGTGTATATACATATGTCTAGGAACATCGTGTCACATTCCTATAAAGCGTATGAACATATGTCTAGGAACATCGTGTCACATTCCTATATAACGTATATACATATGTCTAGGAACATCGTGTCATATTCATATAGAATGTATATACATATGTCCAGGAACACCGTGTCACATTCCTCTATAGTGTATATACATATGTCGAGGAACATCGTGTCACATTCATATATAACGTATATACATATGTCTAGGAACATCGTGTCACATTCCTATATAACGTATATACATATGTCCAGGAACATCGTGTCACATTGCTATATAGCGTATAAACATATGTCCAGGAACATCGTGTCACATTCCAATATATCGTATATACATCTGTCCAGGGACATCGTGTCACATTCCTATATAGTGTATAAACATATGTCTAGGAACATCGTGTCACATTCCTATATAGAGTATATACATATGTCTAGGAACATCGTGTCACATTCCTATAGAACGTATATACATATATCTAGGAACGTCCTGTCACATTCCTATATAATGTATATACATATGTCTAGGAACATCGTGTCACATTCATATAGAAGGTATATACATATGTCTAGGAACATCGTGTCACATTCCTATATAGCGAATATACATATGTCTAGGAACATCGTGTCACATTCCTATATAGAGTATATACATATGTCTAGGAACATCGTGTCACATTCCTATAGAACGTATATACATATATCTAGGAACATCGTGTCACATTCCTATATAACGTATATACATATGTCTAGGAACATCGTGTCACATTCATATAGAAGGTATATACATATGTCTAGGAACATCGTGTCACATTCCTATATAACGTATATACATATGTCTAGGAACATCGTGTCACATTCCTATATAGCGTATATACATATGTCTAGGAACATCGTGTCACATTCCTATATAACGTATATACATATGTCTAGGAACATCGTGTCACATTCCTATATAACGTATATACATATGTCTAGGAACATCGTGTCACATTCCTATATAACGTATATACATATGTCTAGGAACATCGTGTCACATTCCTATATAACGTATATACATATGTCTAGGAACATCGTGTCACATTCCTATATAACGTATATACATATGTCTAGGAACATCGTGTCACATTCCTATATAACGTATATACATATGTCTAGGAACATCGTGTCACATTCCTATATAACGTATAACATATGTCTAGGAAATCGTGTCACATTCCTATATAACGTATATACATATGTCGAGGAACATCGTGTCACATTCATATAGAAGGTATATACATATGTCTAGGAACATCGTGTCACATTCCTATATAACGTATATACATATGTCGAGGAACATCGTGTCACATTCATATATAGCGTATGAACATATGTCTAGGAACATCGTGTCACATTCCTATATAACGTATATACATATGTCGAGGAACATCGTGTCACATTCATATAGAAGGTATATACATATGTCTAGGAACATCGTGTCACATTCCTATAGAACGTATATGCATCTGTCTAGGAACATCGTGTCACATTCCTATATAACGTATGTACATATGTCTAGGATCATCGTGTCACATTCCTATATAGCGTATATAACTATGTCTAGGATCATCGTGTCACATTCCTATATAGCGTATATACATATGCCGAGGAACATCGTGTCACATTCCTATATAACGTATATACATATGTCGAGGAACGTCGTGTCACATTCATATAGAAGGTATATACATATGTCTAGGAACATCGTGTCACATTCCTATATAGAGTATATACATATGTCTGGGAACATCGTGTCACATTCCTATATAGCGTATATACATATGTCTAGGAACATCATGTCACATTCCTATATAACGTATATACATATGTCTAGGAACATCGTGTCACATTCCTATATAACGTATATACATATGTCTAGGAATATCGTGTCACATTCCTATATAATGTATATACATATGTCTAGGAACATCGTGTCACATTCCTATATACCGTATATACATATGTCTAGGAACATCGTGTCACATTCATATAGAACGTATATACATATGTCTAGGAACATCGTGTCACATTCCTATATAGCGTATGAACATATGTCTAGGAACATCGTGTCACATTCCTATATAACGTATATACATATGTCGAGGAACGTCGTGTCACATTCATATAGAAGGTATATACATATGTCTAGGAACATCGTGTCACATTCCTATATAGAGTATATACATATGTCTAGGAACATCGTGTCACATTCCTATATAGCGTATATACATATGTCTAGGAACATCATGTCACATTCCTATATAACGTATATACATATGTCTAGGAACATCGTGTCACATTCCTATATAACGTATATACATATGTCTAGGAATATCGTGTCACATTCCTATATAACGTATATACATATGTCTAGGAACATCGTGTCACATTCCTATATACCGTATATACATATGTCTAGTAACATCGTGTCACATTCCTATATACCGTATATACATATGTCTAGGAACATCGTGTCACATTCATATAGAACGTATATACATATGTCTAGGAACATCGTGTCACATTCCTATATAACGTATATACATATGTCTAGGAACATCGTGTCACATTCATATAGAACGTATATACATATGTCGAGGAACATGGTGTCACATTCATATAGAAGCTATATACATATGTCTAGGAACATCGTGTCACATTCCTATATAACGTATATACATATGTCGAGGAACATCGTGTCACATTCATATATAGCGTATGAACATAGGTCTAGGAACATCGTGTCACATTCCTATATAACGTATATACATATGTCGAGGAACATCGTGTCGCATTCATATAGAAGGTATATACATATGTCTAGGAACATCGTGTCATATTCCTATAGAACGTATATACATATGTCTAGGAACATCGTGTCACATTCATATAGAAGGTATATACATATGTCTAGGAACATCGTGTCATATTCCTATAGAACGTATATACATATGTCGAGGAATATCGTGTCACATTCATATAGAAGGTATATACATATGTCTAGGAACATCGTGTCACATTCCTATATAGCGTATGAACATATGTCTAGGAACATCGTGTCACATTCCTATATAACGTATATACATATGTCTAGGAACATCGTGTCATATTCTTATAGAATGTATATACATCTGTCCAGGAACACCGTGTCACATTCCTATATAGTGTATATACATATGTCTAGGAACATCGTGTCACATTCCTATATAGCGTATGAACATATGTCTAGGAACATCGTGTCACATTCCTATATAACGTATATACATATGTCTAGGAACATCGTGTCATATTCTTATAGAATGTATATACATCTGTCCAGGAACACCGTGTCACATTCCTATATAGTGTATATACATATGTCTAGGAACATCGTGTCACATTCCTATATAGCGTATGAACATATGTCTAGGAACATCGTGTCACATTCCTATATAACGTATATACATATGTCTAGGAACATCGTGTCATATTCTTATAGAATGTATATACATCTGTCCAGGAACACCGTGTCACATTCCTATATAGTGTATATACATATGTCTAGGAACATCGTGTCACATTCCTATATAGCGTATGAACATATGTCTAGGAACATCGTGTCACATTCCTATATAACGTATATACATATGTCTAGGAACATCGTGTCACATTCCTATAGAATGTATATACATATGTCCAGGAACACCGTGTCACATTCCTATATAGTGTATATACATATGTCTAGGAACATCGTGTCACATTCCTATATAACGTATATACATATGTCTAGGAACATCGTGTCACATTCCTATATACGTATATACATATGTCTAGGAACATCGTGTCACATTCCTATATAGCGTATATACATATGTCCAGGAACATCGTGTCACATTCCTATATAACGTATATACATATGTCTAGGAACATCGTGTCACATTCCTATATAGCGTATATACATATGTCTAGGAACATCGTGTCACATTCCTATATAGCGTATATACATATGTCTAGGAACATCGTGTCACATTCCTATATAACGTATATACATATGTCTAGGAACATCGTGTCACATTCCTATATAGCGTATATACATATGTCTAGGAACATCGTGTCACATTCCTATATAGCGTATATACATATGTCTAGGAACATCGTGTCACATTCCTATATAGATGTATATACATATGTCTAGGAACATCGTGTCACATTCCTATATAACGTATATACATATGTCTAGGAACATCGTGTCACATTCCTATAGAACGTATATACATATGTCTAGGAACATCGTGTCACATTCCTATATAACGTATATACATATGTCTAGGAACATCGTGTCACATTCCTATATAACGTATATACATATGTCTAGGAACATCGTGTCACATTCCTATATAACGTATATACATATGTCTAGGAACATCGTGTCACATTCCTATATAGCGTATATACATATGTCTAGGAACATCGTGTCACATTCCTATATAACGTATATACATATGTCTAGGAACATCGTGTCACATTCCTATAGAACGTATATACATATGTCTAGGAACATCGTGTCACATTCCTATATAACGTATATACATATGTCTAGGAACATCGTGTCACATTCCTATATAACGTATATACATATGTCTAGGAACATCGTGTCACATTCCTATATAGCGTATATACATATGTCTAGGAACATCGTGTCACATTCCTATATAGCGTATATACATATGTCTAGGAACATCGTGTCACATTCCTATAGAACGTATATACATATGTCTAGGAACATCGTGTCACATTCCTATATAACGTATATACATATGTCTAGGAACATCGTGTCACATTCCTATATAACGTATATACATATGTCTAGGAACATCGTGTCACATTCCTATATAGCGTATATACATATGTCTAGGAACATCGTGTCACATTCCTATATAGCGTATATACATATGTCTAGGAACATCGTGTCACATTCCTATATAGCGTATATACATATGTCTAGGAACATCGTGTCACATTCCTATACGTATATACATATGTCAGGAACATCTGTCATTCTATATACGTATATACATATGTCAGGAACATCGTGTCACATTCCTATAGAACGTATATACATATGTCTAGGAACATCGTGTCACATTCCTATATAGCGTATATACATATGTCTAGGAACATCGTGTCACATTCCTATATAACGTATATACATATGTCTAGGAACATCGTGTCACATTCCTATATAACGTATATACATATGTCTAGGAACATCGTGTCACATTCCTATAGAATGTATATACATATGTCTAGGAACATCGTGTCACATTCCTATATAACGTATATACATATGTCGAGGAACATCGTGTCACATTCATATATAGCGTATGAACATATGTCTAGGAACATCGTGTCACATTCCTATATAACCTATATACATATGTCGAGGAACATCGTGTCACATTCATATAGAAGGTATATACATATATCTAGGAACGTCGTGTCACATTCCTATATAACGTATATACATATATCTAGGAACGTCGTGTCACATTCCTATATAACGTATATACATATGTCTAGGAACATCGTGTCACATTCCTATATAGCGAATATACATATGTCTAGGAACATCGTGTCACATTCATATAGAAGGTATATACATATGTCTAGGAACATCGTGTCACATTCCTATATAGCGTATGAACATATGTCTAGGAACCTCGTGTCACATTCATATATAGCGTATATACATATGTCGAGGAACATCGTGTCACATTCATATAGAAGGTATATAGATATGTCTAGGAACATCGTGTCACATTCCTATATAACGTATATACATATGTCTAGGAACATCGTGTCATATTCCTATAGAATGTATATACATCTGTCCAGGATCACCGTGTCACATTCCTATATAGTGTATATACATATGTCTAGGAACATCGTGTCACATTCCTATATAACGTATATACATATGTCTAGGAACATCGTGTCACATTCCTATATAACGTATATAAATATGTCTAGGAACATCGTGTCATATTCCTATGGAATGTATATACATATGTCCAGGAACACCGTGTCACATTCCTCTATAGTGTATATACATATGTCGAGGAACATCGTGTCACATTCCTATATAACGTATATACATATGTCTAGGAACATCGTGTCATATTCCTATGGAATGTATATACATATGTCCAGGAACACCGTGTCACATTCCTCTATAGTGTATATACATATGTCGAGGAACATCGTGTCACATTCCTATATAACGTATATAAATATGTCTAGGAACATCGTGTCATATTCCTATGGAATGTATATACATATGTCCAGGAACACCGTGTCACATTCCTCTATAGTGTATATACATATGTCGAGGAACATCGTGTCACATTCCTATATAGCGTATATAATTATGTCTAGGAACATCGTGTCATATTCCTATGGAATGTATATACATATGTCCAGGAACACCGTGTCACATTCCTCTATAGTGTATATACATATGTCGAGGAACATCGTGTCACATTCCTATATAACGTATATACATATGTCCAGGAACATCGTGTCCAATTGCTATATAGCGTATATACATATGTCCAGGAACATCGTGTCACATTCCAATATATCGTATATACATCTGTCCAGGGACATCGTGTCACATTCCTATATAGTGTATAAACATATGTCTAGGAACATCGTGTCACATTCCTATATAGCGTATATACATATGTCTAGGAACATCGTGTCACATTCCTATATAGTGTATATACATATGTCTAGGAACATCGTGTCACATTCCTATAGAACGTATATACATATATCTAGGAACAACGTGTCACATTCCTATATAACGTATATACATATGTCTAGGAACGTCGTGTCACATTGCTATATAACGTATATACATATGTCTAGGAACATCATGTCACATTCCTATATAACGTATATACATATATCTAGTAACATCGTGTCACATTCCTATATAACGTATATACATATGTCTAGGAACATCGTGTCACATTCCTATATAACGTATATACATATGTCTAGGAACATCGTGTCACATTCCTATATAACGTATATACATATATCTAGTAACGTCGTGTCACATTCCTATATAACGTATATACATATATCTAGGAACATCGTGTCACATACCTTTAGAACGTATATACATATGTCTAGCAACATCGTGTCACATTCATATAGAAGGTATATACATATGTCTAGGAACATCGTGTCATATTCCTATAGAACGTATATACATATGTCGAGGAACATCGTGTCACATTCATATAGAAGGTATATACATATGTCTAGGAACATCGTGTCACATTTCTATATAGCGTATGAACATATGTCTAGGAACATCGTGTCACATTCATATATAGCGTATATACATATGTCGAGGAACATCGTGTCACATTCATATAGAAGGTATATACATATGTCTAGGAACATCGTGTCACATTCCTATATAACGTATATACATATGTCTAGGAACATCGTGTCACATTCATATAGAAGGTATATACATATGTCTAGGAACATCGTGTCACATTCCTATATAGCGTATATACATATGTCTAGGATCATCGTGTCATATTCCTATAGAATGTATATACATCTGTCCAGGAACACCGTGTCACATTCCTATATAGTGTATATACATATGTCTAGGAACATCGTGTCACATTCCTATATAGCGTATGAACATATGTCTAGGAACATCGTGTCACATTCCTATATAACGTATATACATATGTCTAGGAACATCGTGTCATATTCCTATAGAATGTATATACATATGTCCAGGAACACCGTGTCACATTCCTCTATAGTGTATATACATATGTCTAGGAACATCGTGTCACATTCCTATATAGTGTATATACATATGTCTAGGAACATCGTGTCACATTCGTATATAGCGTATATACATATGTCTAGGAACATCGTGTCACATTCCTATAGAACGTATATACATATATCTAGGAACAACGTGTCACATTCCTATATAACGTATATACATATGTCTAGGAACGTCGTGTCACATTGCTATATAACGTATATACATATGTCTAGGAACATCATGTCACATTCCTATATAGCGTATATACATATGTCTAGGAACATCGTGTCACATTCCTATATAACGTATATACATATGTCTAGGAACATCGTGTCACATTCCTATATAACGTATATACATATATCTAGGAACGTCGTGTCACATTCCTATATAACGTATATACATATATCTAGGAACGTCGTGTCACATTCCTATATAACGTATATACATATATCTAGGAACATCGTGTCACATTCCTATATAGCGTATGAACATATGTCTAGGAACATCGTGTCACATTCCTATATAACGTATATACATATGTCTAGGAACATCGTGTCATATTCCTATAGAATGTATATACATATGTCCAGGAACACCGTGTCACATTCCTCTATAGTGTATATACATATGTCGAGGAACATCGTGTCACATTCATATATAACGTATATACATATGTCTAGGAACATCGTGTCACATTCCTATATAACGTATATACATATGTCCAGGAACATCGTGTCACATTGCTATATAGCGTATAAACATATGTCCAGGAACATCGTGTCACATTCCAATATATCGTATATACATCTGTCCAGGGACATCGTGTCACATTCCTATATAGTGTATAAACATATGTCTAGGAACATCGTGTCACATTCCTATATAGTGTATATACATATGTCTAGGAACATCGTGTCACATTGCTATATAGCGTATATACATATGTCTAGGAACATCGTGTCACATTCCTATATAGTGTATATACATATGTCTAGGAACATCGTGTCACATTCCTATATAGCGAATATACATATGTCTAGGAACATCGTGTCACATTCCTATATAGAGTATATACATATGTCTAGGAACATCGTGTCACATTCCTATAGAACGTATATACATATATCTAGGAACGTCCTGTCACATTCCTATATAATGTATATACATATGTCTAGGAACATCGTGTCACATTCCTATATAACGTATATACATATGTCTAGGAACGTCGTGTCACATTGCTATATAACGTATATACATATGTCTAGGAACATCGTGTCACATTCCTATATAAATAATATACATATATCTAGGAACATCGTGTCACATTCCTATATAACGTATATACATATGTCTAGGAACATCGTGTCACATTCATATAGAAGGTATATACATATATCTAGGAACATCGTGTCACATTCCTATATAACGTATCTACATATGTCTAGGAACATCGTGTCACATTCCTATAGAACGTATATACATATATCTAGGAACGTCGTGTCACATTCCTATATAACGTATATACATATGTCTAGGAACATCGTGTCATATTCCTATAGAATGTATATACATCTGTCCAGGAACACCGTGTCACATTCCTATATAGTGTATATACATATGTCTAGGAACATCGTGTCACATTCCTATATAACGTATATACATATGTCTAGGAACATCGTGTCACATTCCTATATAACGTATATAAATATGTCTAGGAACATCGTGTCATATTCCTATGGAATGTATATACATATGTCCAGGAACACCGTGTCACATTCCTCTATAGTGTATATACATATGTCGAGGAACATCGTGTCACATTCCTATATAACGTATATACATATGTCTAGGAACATCGTGTCACATTCCTATATAACGTATATACATATGTCCAGGAACATCGTGTCCAATTACTATATAGCGTATATACATATGTCCAGGAACATCGTGTCACATTCCAATATATCGTATATACATCTGTCCAGGGACATCGTGTCACATTCCTATATAGTGTATAAACATATGTCTAGGAACATCGTGTCACATTCCTATATAGCGTATATACATATGTCTAGGAACATCGTGTCACATTCCTATATAGTGTATATACATATGTCTAGGAACATCGTGTCACATTCCTATATAGCGTATATACATATGTCTAGGAACATCGTGTAACATTCCTATATAGTGTATATACATATGTCTAGGAACATCGTGTCACATTCCTATAGAACGTATATACATATATCTAGGAACGTCCTGTCACATTCCTATATAACGTATATACATATGTCTAGGAACATCGTGTCACATTCATATAGAAGGTATATACATATGTCTAGGAACATCGTGTCACATTCCTATATAGTGTATATACATATGTCGAGGAACATCGTGTCACATTCCTATATAACGTATATACATATGTCTAGGAACATCGTGTCACATTCCTATATAACGTATATACATATGTCCAGGAACATCGTGTCCAATTACTATATAGCGTATATACATATGTCCAGGAACATCGTGTCACATTCCAATATATCGTATATACATCTGTCCAGGGACATCGTGTCACATTCCTATATAGTGTATAAACATATGTCTAGGAACATCGTGTCACATTCCTATATAGCGTATATACATATGTCTAGGAACATCGTGTCACATTCCTATATAGTGTATATACATATGTCTAGGAACATCGTGTCACATTCCTATATAGCGTATATACATATGTCTAGGAACATCGTGTAACATTCCTATATAGTGTATATACATATGTCTAGGAACATCGTGTCACATTCCTATAGAACGTATATACATATATCTAGGAACGTCCTGTCACATTCCTATATAACGTATATACATATGTCTAGGAACATCGTGTCACATTCATATAGAAGGTATATACATATGTCTAGGAACATCGTGTCACATTCCTATATAGTGTATATACATATGTCTAGGAACATCCTGTCACATTCCTATAGAACGTATATACATATATCTAGGAACATCGTGTCACATTCCTATATAACGTATATACATCTGTCCAGGGACATCGTGTCACATTCCTATATAGTGTATAAACATATGTCTAGGAACATCGTGTCACATTCTTATATAGCGTATATACATATGTCTAGGAACATCGTGTCACATTCCTATATAGTGTATATACATATGTCTAGGAACATCGTGTCACATTCCTATATAGCGTATATACATATGTCTAGGAACATCCTGTCACATTCCTATATAATGTATATACATATGTCTAGGAACATCGTGTCACATTCCTATATAACGTATATACATATGTCTAGGAACGTCGTGTCACATTGCTATATAACGTATATACATATGTCTAGGAACATCGTGTCACATTCCTATATAAATAATATACATATATCTAGGAACATCGTGTCACATTCCTATATAACGTATATACATATGTCTAGGAACATCGTGTCACATTCATATAGAAGGTATATACATATATCTAGGAACATCGTGTCACATTCCTATATAACGTATCTACATATGTCTAGGAACATCGTGTCACATTCCTATAGAACGTATATACATATATCTAGGAACGTCGTGTCACATTCCTATATAACGTATATACATATGTCTAGGAACATCGTGTCATATTCCTATAGAATGTATATACATCTGTCCAGGAACACCGTGTCACATTCCTATATAGTGTATATACATATGTCTAGGAACATCGTGTCACATTCCTATATAACGTATATACATATGTCTAGGAACATCGTGTCACATTCCTATATAACGTATATACATATGTCTAGGAACATCGTGTCACATTCCTATATAACGTATATACATATGTCTAGGAACATCGTGTCACATTCCTATATAACGTATATACATATGTCTAGGAACATCGTGTCACATTCCTATAGAACGTATATACATATGTCTAGGAACATCGTGTCACATTCCTATATAACGTATATACATATGTCTAGGAACATCGTGTCATATTCCTATAGAATGTATATACATATGTCCAGGAACACCGTGTCACATTCCTATATAGTGTATATACATATGTCTAGGAACATCGTGTCACATTCCTATATAACGTATATACATATGTCTAGGAACATCGTGTCACATTCCTATATAACGTATATACATATGTCTAGGAACATCGTGTCACATTCCTATATAACGTATATACATATGTCTAGGAACATCGTGTCACATTCCTCTATAGTGTATATACATATGTCGAGGAACATCGTGTCACATTCCTATATAACGTATATACATATGTCTAGGAACATCGTGTCACATTCCTATATAACGTATATACATATGTCCAGGAACATCGTGTCCAATTGCTATATAGCGTATATACATATGTCCAGGAACATCGTGTCACATTCCAATATATCGTATATACATATGTCCAGGGACATCGTGTCACATTCCTATATAGTGTATAAACATATGTCTAGGAACATCGTGTCACATTCCTATATAGCGTATATACATATGTCTAGGAACATCGTGTCACATTCCTATATAGTGTATATACATATGTCTAGGAACATCGTGTCACATTCCTATATAGCGTATATACATATGTCTAGGAACATCGTGTAACATTCCTATATAGTGTATATACATATGTCTAGGAACATCGTGTCACATTCCTATATAGCGTATATACATATGTCTAGGAACATCGTGTCACATTCCTATATAACGTATATACATATGTCTAGGAACATCGTGTCACATTCATATAGAAGGTATATACATATGTCTAGGAACATCGT
This sequence comes from Archivesica marissinica, assembly GCA_014843695.1. Classification (NCBI taxonomy): domain Eukaryota; kingdom Metazoa; phylum Mollusca; class Bivalvia; order Venerida; family Vesicomyidae; genus Archivesica; species Archivesica marissinica. The sequence continues at coordinate 16,292 of JABXNX010001630.1, read as the reverse complement.
GTCACATTCCTATATAGCGTATGAACATATGTCTAGGAACATCGTGTCACATTCATATATAGCGTATATACATATGTCGAGGAACATCGTGTCACATTCATATAGAAGGTATATACATATGTCTAGGAACATCGTGTCACATTCCTATATAACGTATATACATATGTCGAGGAACATCGTGTCACATTCATATAGAAGGTATATACATATGTCTAGGAACATCGTGTCACATTGCTATATAGCGTATATACATATGTCCAGGAACATCGTGTCACATTCCAATATATCGTATATACATCTGTCCAGGGACAACGTGTCACATTCCTATATAGTGTATAAACATATGTCTAGGAACATCGTGTCACATTCCTATAGAGCGTATATACATATATCTAGGAACATCATGTCACATTCCTATATAAAGTATATACATATGTCTAGGAACGTCGTGTCATATTGCTATATAACGTATATACATATGTCTAGGAACATCGTGTCACATTCCTATATAACGTATATACATATGTCTAGGAACATCGTGTCACATTGCTATATAACGTATATACATATGTCTAGGAACATCGTGTCACATTCATATAGAAGGTATATACATATATCTAGGAACGTCGTGTCATATTGCTATATAACGTATATACATATGTCTAGGAACATCGTGTCACATTCCTATATAACGTATATACATATGTCTAGGAACATCGTGTCACATTGCTATATAACGTATATACATATGTCTAGGAACATCGTGTCACATTCATATAGAAGGTATATACATATATCTAGGAACGTCGTGTCATATTGCTATATAACGTATATACATATGTCTAGGAACATCGTGTCACATTCCTATATAACGTATATACATATGTCTAGGAACATCGTGTCACATTGCTATATAACGTATATACATATGTCTAGGAACATCGTGTCACATTCATATAGAAGGTATATACATATATCTAGGAACGTCGTGTCACATTCCTATATAACGTATATACATATGTCTAGGAACATCGTGTCACATTCCTATATAACGTATATACATATGTCTAGGAACATCGTGTCACATTCCTATATAACGTATATACATATGTCTAGGAACATCGTGTCACATTCCTATATAACGTATATACATATGTCCAGGAACATCGTGTCACATTCCATATATCGTATATACATCTGTCCAGGGACATCGTGTCACATTCCTATATAGTGTATAAACATATGTCTAGGAACATCGTGTCACATTCCTATATAGCGTATATACATATGTCTAGGAACATCGTGTCACATTCCTATATAACGTATATACATATGTCCAGGAACATCGTGTCACATTCATATAGAAGGTATATACATATGTCTAGGAACATCGTGTCACATTCCTATATAGTGTATATACATATGTCTAGGAACATCGTGTCACATTCCTATAGAACGTATATACATATATCTAGGAACGTCGTGTCACATTCCTATATAACGTATATACATATATCTAGGAACATCGTGTCACATACCTTTAGAACGTATATACATATGTCTAGGAACATCGTGTCATATTATATAGGACGGCCATATGTCAAATACCATCTTTTCACATTCATATATCACATTCATTTAGGACGTCCGCCTGTCTAGTCGTGTCACATTCATTTAGGACGTCCGCCTGTCTAGTCGTGTCACATTCATTTAGGACGTCCGCCTGTCTAGTCGTGTCACATTCATATAGGACGTCCGCCTGTCTAGTCGTGTCACATTCATTTAGGACGTCCGCCTGTCTAGTCGTGTCACATTCATATAGGACGTCCGCCTTTCTAGTCGTGTCACATTCATTAGGGACGTACATATGTGAATTGGCATCGTGTCACATTCATATATGACGTCCGCCTGTCTAGTCGTGTCACATTCATATAGGACGTCCGCCTATATAGTCGTGTCACATTCATATAGGACGTATGTCTGTCTAGTATTGTCACATTCATATAGTACATACAACTGACCGTCTAAGTAACATCGTTTTCATTCATATTTTAAAACTTGTAAAACTGTTCATCTTGTGTTGATTCGCCGAATGTCGGCAATTTACGTCACAGACGGACATTGTCGATCGTCACCGATTCACTCGTGAATGAACAGACAACGATAAGACATGACGTTATCCGTATATACGACGCATGCGCGATTGAAACTGCGTTAGACTATGGAACGTCATATCTGCCTTATAATACGAATATACAAAAACTCAACCTGTGACATTTTCCCTACTAGAAATAATGATTCCTGAAATTTATTAAAATACAACCACACAATCTACACCTACAATAATCCAATACCCAACAATTTCATAATTTTAAGGTCAGTAACCAAACGAAACAATATAAACTCTTGATCGCAGTGATCTACCATACTTCAAGAAGCAAACTTATGTTCATAATATAATTATTATCCCGCGGTACCATTAAACTATAGCAAACCATTAGCCTATGACGTATCCTCATCTGAAATAATTATCTGAACTATTTATCTGAAATATTATATCGCACTGATCTCACACCAATGTGTTATTCGGTTTATACACATCTCTTTAGCTCGATTGCGAAACAAGTTCTTACAACTTATGTATTAATCACTCTCTAGACATCATTCCTGGTAGAGAGAGAAGCGGCAATGTGGAATTTAAATGCCTTGCCTAAGGGCACACTCGTAACGGCTCCAAATGGGCTCGAACTCCTGATATTTCGCACCTGGAGCGAACGCGCTACAACAGCGCTATCATGAAATTTGTTATTGCTGTTGAACGACACTATCATCAGCCTTAAACTACTGCTGACAAGAATAATTGTTGCAATATCACAATGTTTCCAGTCTGTCGATTTACTTCTGACAAAATGACAATGATATTATCAGAAACTCAATACGGCCCAAATATTGATCTCGGTGTTAAAATATATTTATATGACTGACCAGGCAAAATATATCAACGCCTGTTCCCAGACTAGTATTGTAGCCTACTTCACTCCGGTAATATATTCTAAAGGTATATAACCAGTTTATGTATCTGTACAATAATACATAAGCACTATTCTGGAATTTAAAGGTACTGTCTCTGAAATTTATATAATTACTGAAATGAAAGTTATTAATACTCATTGACACATTAAAGGTACTACTTTGAAGTGTAGGATTTAAAGGTACTGATACACATTAAAACATAATGCATTTAAATACACTCTATATGTATGTATACTACACGCTGAGTGACCTCCTGTACACCTGTCTAGTAACATCGCGTCACATTCATATAGGACGTACGTCTGTCTAGTAACATCGCGTCACATCCATATAGGACGTACATATGTCTGGTAACATCGCGTCACATTCCTATAGGACGTACGTCTGTCTAGTAACATCGCGTCACATTCATATAGGACGTACATATGTCTAGTAACATCGCGTCGCATTCCTATAGGACGTACGTCTGTCTAGTAACATCGCGTCACATTCATACAGGACGTACACCTGTCTAGTAACATCGCGTCACATCCATATAGGACGTACATCTGTCTAGTAACATCGCGTCATATTCATACAGGACGTACGTCTGTCTAGTAACATCGCGTCACATTCATATAGGACGTACGTCTGTCTAGTAACATCGCGTCACATTCATATAGGACGTACATCTGTCTAGTAACATCGCGTCACATTCCTATAGGACGTACGTCTGTCTAGTAACATCGCGTCACATTCATATAGGACGTACATCTGTCTAGCAACATCGCGTCACATTCCAATAGGACGTACGTCTGTCTAGTAACATCGCGTCACATTCATACAGGACGTACACCTGTCTAGTAACATCGCGTCACATTCATATAGGACGTACGTATGTCTAGTAACATCGCGTCACATCCATATAGGACGTACATCTGTCTAGTAGCATCGTGTCACATTCATACAGGGCGTACACATGTCTAGAAACATCGCGTCACATTCATATAGGACGTACATCTGTCTAGTAACATCGCGTCACATTCCTATAGGACGTACGTCTGTCTAGTAACATCGCGTCACATTCATACAGGACGTACACCTGTCTAGTAACATCGCGTCACATTCATATAGGACGTACGTATGTCTAGTAACATCGCGTCACATCCATATAGGACGTACATCTGTCTAGTAGCATCGTGTCACATTCATACAGGGCGTACACATGTCTAGAAACATCGCGTCACATTCATATAGGACGTACATCTGTCTAGTAACATCGCGTCACATTCATTTAGGACGTACACCTGTCTAGTAACATCGCGTCACATTCATATAGGACGTACGTATGTCTTGTAACATCGCGTCACATCCATATAGGACGTACATCTGTCTAGTAGCATCGTGTCACATTCATACAGGGCGTACACATGTCTAGTAACATCGCGTCACATTCATATAGGACGTACATCTGTCTAGTAACATCGCGTCACATTCCTATAGGACGTACGTCTGTCTAGTAACATCGTGTCACATTCATATAGGACGTACCTCTGTCTAGTAACATCGTGTCACATTCATATAGGACGTACGTATGTCTAGTAACATCGCGTCACATCCATATAGGACGTACGTCTGTCTAGTAACATCGCGTCACATTCATTTAGGACGTACACCTGTCTAGTAACATCGCGTCACATTCATATAGGACGTACGTATGTCTTGTAACATCGCGTCACATCCATATAGGACGTACCTCTGTCTAGTAACATCGCGTCACATTCATATAGGACGTACGTCTCTCTAGTAACATCGTGTCACATTCATTTAGGACGTACACCTGTCTAATAACATCGCGTCACATTCATATAGGACGTACGTATGTCTAGTAACATCGCGTCACATCCATATAGGACGTACATCTGTCTAGTAGCATCGTGTCACATTCATACAGGGCGTACACATGTCTAGTAACATCGTGTCACATTCATATAGGACGTACCTCTGTCTAGTAACATCGTGTCACATTCATACAGGACGTACCTCTGTCTAGTAACATCGCGTCACATTCATATAGGACGTACGTCTCTCTAGTAACATCGTGTCACATTCATTTAGGACGTACACCTGTCTAATAACATCGCGTCACATTCATATAGGACGTACGTATGTCTAGTAACATCGCGTCACATCCATATAGGACGTACATCTGTCTAGTAGCATCGTGTCACATTCATACAGGGCGTACACATGTCTAGTAACATCGTGTCACATTCATATAGGACGTACCTCTGTCTAGTAACATCGTGTCACATTCATACAGGACGTACCTCTGTCTAGTAACATCGCGTCACATTCATATAGGACGTACGTCTCTCTAGTAACATCGTGTCACATTCATATAGGTCGTACGTCTGTCTAGTAACATCTTGTCACATTCATATAGGACGTACACCTGTCTAGTAACATCGTGTCACATTCATTTAGGATGTACGTCTCTCTAGTAACATCGTGTCACATTCATTTAGGACGTACGTCTCTCCTGTAACATCGAGTCACATTCATATAGGACGTACATCTGTCAAATGTAATATATATAGTATTAAACGCCATTCACTGTTAGTTTAAACAATATTTTATTTCAATGAATATACATAGTATTATGATTACAATAATAAAATACATGTAGGATTGAGGAGAAAGCAACTTGCTTATATGGCTACCTCTTTCCTACTGTTCGTAAATACTCGTAGATTCCATCCACTAATTTCCAGTAAATTAGTTCACGGTATAGAGTCGTTAACAGATGAGTATGTGCACACTTACATAACACATTCGCATCGTTTTTCGACACTCTTCTCTTGATTAAATATACGTTATGTGCTTGTGAGACTGGATCGTGGGTTCGTGTCTTGGCGTGGTGTGAGGGAACAACAGGTGGACTCGTGAAATACGTGTATGTATGTTCCATTAATGTCAAACCCTTTGCGGAGACGTATATGTTTTCCTGGGCAAGCTTAGCCGATTTAAGTGGTTAACCAGTACTAAGCGATGTGTGTGAGGTGCCTTGCTCAATGACACTACATATGTGGCCTGACCGAGTATCGAACCCTGGACCGATCGATTCCAAATCCGACGCTCTACCACTTGACCACGGATGCCGCATGTATCAATCTAAGCAACTGTCTCTTGATAGGTTTGTTTTTTCTCTCTCTCTAATCCGTTGAGTGAGTTTCATTCTATTGTGTGTACTCTTTTCAGGAGAGAAATTTACTGATTTAGTTTAATCAAATATTAGGCTGTCCGATTATCACCAATGCAATCCGGGTTCGATCATCGGACCGGGAAGTATGTGAGATGGTACGGTGGTCGCCATATTGGACAGGTGGGTTTTCTCCCGGTACTTCGGTTTCCTCCCACACGAACGACCACATATACGCTTTCATCCGCCCAAAAGAGAGTGATTAATATAAGTTGTAAAATAAATAAAGTTTAAAAAATAACAAAAAATATTTAGCTTGACTTTCTGGTGCGGGTCGTTATCTAATGCTGTTAAAACTTGTTGTCCAAACCATTTGTATGTTCATGCTATGTACTGATCTGTATGTGTATGACATATGTATTATTGATTTGCAATCAAATATTATTAAAGTAGCCTTATATCGTATGAAATAAAAGATAGTTGAAAAATTCACATTTTACGTATGGGTAGCAATGCTGCTACACATTCTTAAATTATAATTTGTATAATTATGTTCAATTAGTAAACAGCGTTTTTTTGCTATTAAACAAACTAGAAACTGAAAGTAGGACACGCACTTGTTTACAATCGGAACCTGATTTACATTCGGAATGCATCGTCTTCCGTCGGCACGGATGAAAACAAACATGGCATATCCGCTGTTGTTTCGCGCATGCGAACTGTGCGTGTTTACATTTCGTTTGTTGATAAACAAATTCGCGTATACGACGGTTCATATTTATTTGAATTTTATCGTTTCTGAGCGACTATTTCGATTTGTGTAAACATTAGTATTTATATTTTACCAAAAACATCCTTTACTACGATATAATACTGCTTTAAACAACATAAGTATAATAAAATCGTGTCATATTCAATGTTTTCAAACAGTGGATGATGGCTCTTTAACTGCTCAATGTTCGTATTCTTCCGCATATATGCAACCACATTTTTATTATTATTATATCATATGGGGGAAACACCACCCAATAAAATATTGGCACACTGTGCAGAGACGAGCAGGTATGAATCAATGTCTGAAATTAGTATATAGACAATTGACCAACGGATTATGTTTCAAAAAGCAGTAACAATGTACAAACTTATGCACAATCTTGTACCGAATTATTTGAATGAACAGTTTCAATTAAGACATCGCAATGCAGTTACTTCAGATATGACATTGAGATATGCTTCAAATATTGATCTCTATATTCCAAGACCTAGATGCGAAATGTACAAGAAATCTTTAGAATACTCTGGTCCAAAGATATGGAATTGTCTAACATTGGTAATTAAGATGTCCAGATCATTAAATATGTTCAAGACAAAATGTAAATTATGGATACAACAACGTTTTAATCGGTATACACTAGAAAGTTATAATTATATATAATGATTGGCATTCAATATGCTTATGTCGTTTTGTATTTTGATAACATTACCGGATTTGTTTAAGTCACATTGTACAACATTATACATGTATAGTTCATGGCGTAACTGTGTACGTTGGTTATAATTATTGTGTATGTGCATTAATGCTATAGTTTTAAGAAATTTAAGAGGGCCCTAAGGAATAGTAATTCTTAACTAATTAGGTCACCCTCTATAAATAAAGAAATATATCTATCCGCGGTTGGATGTACTTTTGTACTTCAGCTATTTTTTGACAATCATGAACAGTTAATTATAAAGTAATAATTATATTCTAGTGAAAGTGTTCTGTATGCAGATTTTAATTATGACAGCAAACATAAACTAACTTGAAAATGATGCGTGAATTATTTCTTATTATGGACGTTCACACTAACATAAGTGGAAGTGTGGTTGTGTATTGTAGTTAAATGAGGCTCCCGACGGGGGGGGGTAATATGAATTAAATTTGATAAGAAATATGATATTAGCTTAAATCTTGGAAATCATAAAATTATTAAACGTTTTTAAGATAGGATTTTATCATCGAGTGATCACCGACATTTGTATTTTCACGTGTGGAGTTATATCCTCTATTTCATAGTACCTCTATTGTGAGGAACCTTAGTGCACTCATTGACACCCTTATGTATAACGTTCTTGTGCTAGGAATATTTAAACAACTCTGCAAAACTATTGCCTTTCACAAGATCAAAAGATCAAAGATTCATTTTATTATCAAATGTGGGAAAATAAGAATAGTATAAGTATAAATATATTGACAACTCTCGAGCTCAGTTAAGTTTATTTATTTATCCTCGCCACCGGAGGACCACGCGGGCAAGCATTCTCAGATGATTATATTCCTGCATCGATTATTCGTACAGTTGTCTTGTAGTGTGATGGTCTTGAAGTATTCTATCGATGATGATAAAACGACAACTAGATGAGACATCTTCTTCCTCATGAGCGAGAGTAGTATTTTTAGATTTTTGGAGGATAATGCGCATGCGTATGTGTGTTTCTACGTTTATTTATCGTCGCTACCGGTTGCCCATATGAGCGACGCCTCCTGAAGAGATTAGTCATTTTAGATTTTTGGAGGATAGTGCAATGATACAGATAGAGACCCATTCCAGGGTCTCCTCTGGTTCTTTTACGGTGCACGGTGTAAAACACAGACACGAGATCTCGGTTTAATGTTCCATCTGAAAGACTGTTAATTTTATTAAGGTCAGATCGATCCTGCGACCCTTGGATTACAAGTCCAACGTTTAAGCACTGGACTACATATCCGTCTGTAATATATAACTTTTCCTATATGTACATACGTGTAGTAACACCTGGAAGGATTCTGATTGGTAAATTAAACATTAAAGTATGCATATTTCTATTTGAATTGGTACATACGTTAATGGTAAGACAAACTTCGACTTAAAAGAAGCTTGAGGCAATTGTAACGCTGTTTAAAACATAAATATAACGTTACTTTGCGTAGTAACGTCATGACAATTTAGTGACGTCACGGCAATTTGAGCTGACAAGTTGGCACCAAAATGAATGTAGCCGCGTTATTTTGTGCACAAAAATTATTTAAACCCTATATGGTAATATGATAAAAATGGAGTTTACACTTATGGTGATTTCATACCGTATTTTATGCAACATTTTGTTGTTGTTTTTCTGTAATATCCTATATTTCATAAGAAAATCATTTAAGACAATTGTGATTACATAATTATTAACAATTCAATTTTTTCAATATATTTTATTTGGCATAAACATATAACATGTTCATCGCCATATATCAAATAACATGGCGGTTATAATAAAACTAACATACATCATTCTATAAATTGAGAAAAGTTTGTGTATTATTAATTACATGTAATTAGAATATATTGTATTATTAAAACAAATATATATACATATATACATACACATAAATATCCATACACACACACACACACACACACACACACACACACACATATATATATATATAATTGTTTTTAACATAATAACAATTATTTATCATTAAACTATAGATCAATACACCCTACTGTTGACAATTGTGCTCTATACTATATACATACTAAAATAATCATGTAATATCACGTTTACTATTTGCTAAAACTATATATCTCGACAATTTATTTAATACACTTTTTTGGTTCGATATCATAATAGTTTTAAATTTCTGTAAAGTAGGCCAAGAACAATAATAATTCGGTAAGCAGTTGCACCTAATTTCTCTATAAAATGGACAAACGAGTAGAAAATGGTACTCTGTTTCTACTGCTTTCATGTTACATTTTGTACAAATTCTATTTTCCCTTTCAATATTTCTATGTCTTCCTTCTTCTATTAACAATTTATGTGCCGAGCATCTAAATCTAGCTAGAGCTGTGCGATGATTAATGCTGTTGATACAGCTTAAATATTTCTCCTGTTGGAAATCGCTTTTAAATGTACAATATGTTTCTAATTTAACTGAAGTGAAATTAAACATTTTATTTTAACTTAGTCATAATCTACAAGGTGTAAACTAAATAGTTGAGTCATTGAGTCGTGAAAATACGAATCTTCAATAACAACACTTTTAATAACCAACACCAATAAGCATGCTGTCATTTAGATGCTCACGTTGATTAACTCTAATTTATTGTAGAATCTTAATTATCAATATAATGTTATGTCCGTGCTTTATGTACCGACGATAAGAGCTGATAATTCAAGTTACATTAATAGTGTAGTCTTCAAATTTCTGACATGTCATCGAGTAATATTAGTCAAGTCACATAGTTTATTTTCGTACCAGATATAAAAAGTACATACGCACATCTTAACATAAATATAAGAGACGGTAAAATATATCGCATGAATAATATGAGCTGCGTTATATGACAACCAACAATGCGATATATGACAACCAACAATGCGATATATGACAACCAACAATGCGATATATGACAACCAACAATGCGTTATATGACAACCAACAATGCGTTATATGACAACCAACAATGCGTTATATGACAACCAACAATGCGTTATATGACAACCAACAATGCGTATATGACAACCAACAATGCGTTATATGACAACCAACAATGCGTTATATGACAACCAACAATGCGATATATGACAACCAACAATGCGATATATGACAACCAACAATGCGTTATATGACAACCAACAATGCGTTATATGACAACCAACAATGCGTTATATGACAACCAACAATGCGATATATGACAACCAACAATGCGATATATGACAACCAACAATGCGATATATGACGCGTTATATGACAACCAACAATACGTTATATGACAACCAACAATGCGATATATGACAACCAACAATGCGATATATGACAACCAACAATGCGATATATGACAACCAACAATGCGATATATGACAACCAACAATGCGATATATGACGCGTTATATGACAACCAACAATGCGTTATATGATAACCAACAATGCGATATATGACAACCAACAATGCGATATATGACAACCAACAATGCGATATATGACAATCAACAATGCGTTATATGACAACCAACAATGCGTTATATGACAACCAACAATGCGATATATGACAACCAACAATGTGTTATATGACAACCAACAATGCGTTATATGACAACCAACAATGTGTTATATGACAACCAACAATGTGTTATATGACAACCAACAATGTGTTATATGACAACCAACAATGTGTTATATGACAACCAACAATGCGTTATATGACAACCAACAATGCGTTATATGACAACCAACAATGCGTTATATGACGCGTTATATGACAACCAACAATGCGTTATATGACAACCAACAATGCGTTATATGACAACCAACAATGCGTTATATGACAACCAACAATGCGTTATATGACAACCAACAATGTGTTATATGACAACCAACAATGTGTTATATGACAACCAACAATGTGTTATATGACAACCAACAATGCGTTATATGACAACCAACAATGCGTTATATGACAACCAACAATGCGTTATATGACGCGTTATATGACAACCAACAATGCGTTATATGACAACCAACAATGCGTTATATGACAACCAACAATGCGTTATATGACAACCAACAATACGCTATATGACAACCAACAATGCGTTATATGACAACCAACAATGCGATATATGACAACCAACAATGCGTTATATGACAACCAACAATGCGATATATGACAACCAACAATGCGTTATATGACAACCAACAATGCGTTATATGACAACCAACAATGCGATATATGACAACCAACAATGCGATATATGACAACCAACAATGCGTTATATGACAACCAACAATGCGATATATGACAACCAACAATGCGATATATGACAACCAACAATGCGTTATATGACAACCAACAATGCGTTATATGACAACCAACAATGCGTTATATGACAACCAACAATGCGCTATATGACAACCAACAATGCGATATATGACAACCAACAATGCGATATATGACAACCAACAATGCGTTATATGACAACCAACAATGCGATATATGACAACCAACAATGAGTTATATGACAACCAACAATGCGATATATGACAACCAACAATGAGTTATATGACAACCAACAATGCGATATATGACAACCAACAATGCGATATATGACAACCAACAATGCGTTATATGACAACCAATAATGCGATATATGACAACCAACAATGAGTTATATGACAACCAACAATGCGTTATATGACAACCAACAATACGCTATATGACAACCAACAATGCGTTATATGACAACCAACAATGCGATATATGACAACCAACAATGCGTTATATGACAACCAACAATGCGATATATGACAACCAACAATGCGTTATATGACAACCAACAATGCGTTATATGACAACCAACAATGCGATATATGACAACCAACAATGCGATATATGACAACCAACAATGCGTTATATGACAACCAACAATGCGATATATGACAACCAACAATGCGATATATGACAACCAACAATGCGTTATATGACAACCAACAATGCGTTATATGACAACCAACAATGCGTTATATGACAACCAACAATGCGCTATATGACAACCAACAATGCGATATATGACAACCAACAATGCGTTATATGACAACCAACAATGCGATATATGACAACCAACAATGCGATATATGACAACCAACAATGCGATATATGACAATATGACAACCAACAATGTGCTATATGACAACCAACAATGCGTTATATGACAACCAACAATGCGATATATGACAACCAACAATGAGTTATATGACAACCAACAATGAGTTATATGACAACCAACAATGCGCTATATGACAACCAACAATGCGTTATATGACAACCAACAATGCGATATATGACAACCAACAATGCGATATATGACAACCAACAATGCGCTATATGACAACCAACAATGCGTTATATGACAACCAACAATGCGATAATAACGTGACACAGCCGAAGAACCACAGCCAGGATATATTTTAATATTGCCTTATTACAGAACCCTATTGCTAAACAATTAGTGGTTTCCAGCCCATCTCGCCAATTGCTGCTGAGATTGGGGAATATGAACATAATTAATACACGAAAACGATGTCCACCCCCTCCACAAATAGAGGCAGCATAGCTTATGACTGGCCAAAACGCTGAGAACAACTGGAAGCCACCAAATGTTTTACATTTAGAAAAAACAAGACCAAAACCAAGTGTCGGTCCAGCACACAATGTTCGCCATTTGTGAAATACATGTATTTAGCACCACACCAAGGTAAGCATAGCTTTGTACCACCTTCAATAGTGTCGTACTTAAATGAAAAGCATGATCTGTTTTACTACAAATGTTTGTTTTGAAATGAATTACATTTTATTTATCATTATTGACAACCATGTTATTATTTACACACCATATATTGAGAGTGTCCAGTAACGTTTGCAAATCGTCCGCTGTTCCTGCAATGAGATACCACATCATCCGTATATAGCAAAATACTAATTACATCATCATTTATTTTAACACCAATATTTGTATCCTTTCTAAATCATTGATATACATGTTAAAGAGAATATGTAACAACGGACACCCCTGTTTCAAGCCGGAAATGGACTTGAAATCCGGAGGAGAGGAAACATTTAATCTTACACAACATTGAACATCTTTGTAAAGTAACACAACAGCTTCTAAGAGATTGCCTCGCAACCCACCCTGTTGTAGTTTTGCCCACAAGTTATTCCTGCGTATATAGTCATATAATCATGATGCGGGCCGTTGTCTGGTGCGGGCCGTTGTCTAATGGTGCTAAAACTTGTGGCCCAAACCATTTGTATTTTCATGCTATGTATTGTATCTTTATGTGTATGACATCAGATGCAGTACCATATATAGGCATACCGAATCGCCGTACGATTAGCCAGTGGTTAGCGCGCTCGCTTCTCATGTACTGCACACCCAGATATTGTAAGGAATGGATGATTAGTACCATAAATAGACATACCGAATCGCCGTACGATTAGCGCAGTGGTTAGCGCGCTCGCATCTCATGTACTGCACACCCAGATATTGTAAGGAGCGGATGATTAGTACCATAGTTAGGCATCCGAATCGCCGTACGATTAGCGCAGTGGTTAGCGTGCTCGCTTCTCATGTACTGCACACCCAGATATTGTAAGGAGCGGTTGATTAGTACCATAAATAGACATACCGAATCTCCGTACGATTAGCGCAGTGGTTAGCGCGCTCGCTTCTCATGTACTGCACACCCATATATTGTAAGGAGCGGTTGATTAGTACCATAAATAGACATACCGAATCTCCGTACGATTAGCGCAGTGGTTAGCGCGCTCGCATCTCATGTACTGCACACCCATATATTGTAAGGAGTGGATGATTAGATAGTGTGTCTATTGTCTTATCTTTTCAGTTTTCAATAATAAATTATTACGATAAAAAGTAAAATTTGGAAAAATATGGCCACAAACGAACCTGCTCTTGTGAATTCCTATTTTGTGAACTACCTACCTATATGGGTATTATTTTTTTAAAAATCACCAATAAATGGTAGTTTACTAAAGCCAACATTAGTATAAATTTGCATATATATAGTATTAGTTTTCCAACTGATGAAAACAAACGCATAATTATAGATACTTTAAACACTAACAACATGTCCATTAATCAAAGAACTTTAAGCGATTATATCACAGTAGGTGTACAGTACACACGCCACTAATGTGCTGATTAAGAAATACGCTCGCCCAAATGATTCGCCGGAGGCGAGGGTAAATAAGCTTAATCGTCATCATCATTAAGAAATAGTCCGCCGTACGATTAGCGCAGTTGTTAGCGCGCTCGCTTCTCACAAACCGACTATTTCGTCCACATCGCCCTCTAGAATGATCCGTTTACTTTCTTTAATATCTTTTCCAACTTCTGTAAATTGTGTCTCTAGAGTTTATCTGTGGTTAATCTTCATCTAGTGTAGCTCTCCAGTTGGCTTGCGGAAGGCTGGTGGTTCTATCTGAGTTCCCATCTGTGCCTGAAATACTGTTCAGAGAGAGCTAGCCGAAGTATTGGCTGTTCGAATAGCGAAGTGGTTAGCACGCTCGCTTCTCACCAATGTAACCTGGGTTCGATACTTGGAGATGGTACGATGGTCGCCAGATGTGGGTTTTCTCTGGGTACTCCGGGTACTCTGGTTTCCTCCCACACGAATGACTACATTTATGCTTTCTCACCAATGTAATCCGGGTTCGATACTCGGACCGGGAAGTATGTGAGATGGTACGATGATCACCAGATCGGACAGGTGGGTTTTCTCCGGGGTACTCCGGTTTCCTCCCACACGAATGACCACATTTACGCTTTCATCCACGCCAACAAGAGTGCTTAAAGACGTTCGCGGTAGAAAATTATTACGACGTGTACATTTTACGCTCATACCCCCTGTCAAAATAACCATACGTTTGATTTAACATGCCTTTTAGCCATACAAAAGGGTTTTCATCTGCTAACAGCGACAGGCGGAAATCACAGTCATCGGCGCGCTTGACAGTATGGTATGACGGCCAAACAATGGACGATAATTCCGGTATCAATGAGTTAAATATTGAGCCGGTAATAAGCACTTCGGAGAGGACTATAAATCCGGATAGTAAGGAATCGTGGCCATCTGACGTGGTCACTGGAGGATTGTTGAATTGGGCCATTTGTCATTGCACTAATTGGCCCTACTTTCATCAAGCTTCTCACTTTGGGATTGTTCTGGGCTCAAATTATTATTTAATATTCAGAAACAATATCTCAATGAAGGCGTTTAAGGAATTATTAACTTTGAGAATCTTGAGTTGAGAACAATTTGAAGTTGGGATATTTGTGGAATTTTAGTTTATAATACAAATTTATCTTAGCTTGATTGCGAAACAAGTTCTTAAAACTTATATTAATTCCTCTTGAGAACTCATTCCTGATGGAATCCATCGCCACGAAGGAGAGAGAAGAGGCAATGTGGAATTTACACAGTCGTAATGGCTACAGCTGGGTGCGAACACTCCGGGACACCTGAAGCGAACGCGCTTTCAAGACT
>JABXNX010001629.1:0-12058 GCA_014843695.1 Archivesica marissinica | reverse complement strand
GTAGCAACCTAGTACTCTTGTATACTGCGGTAGCAACCTAGTACTCTTGTATACTGCGGTAGCAACCTAGTACTCTTGTATACCGCGGTAGCAACCTAGTACTCTTGTATACTGCGGTAGCAACCTAGTACTCTTGGATACCGCGGTAGCAACCTAGTACACTTGTATACCGCGGTAGCAACCTAGTACTCTTGGATACCGCGGTAGCAACCTAGTACTCTTGTATACTGCGGTAGCAACCTAGTACTCTTGTATACTGCGGTAGCAACCTAGTACTCTTGTATACTGCGGTAGCAACCTAGTACACTTTTATACCGCGGTAGCAACCTAGTACTCTTGGATACCGCGGTAGCAACCTAGTACTCTTGTATACTGCGGTAGCAACCTAGTACTCTTGTATACTGCGGTAGCAACCTAGTACTCTTGCATACTGCGGTAGCAACCTAGTACTCTTGTATACTGCGGTAGCAACCTAGTACTCTTGTATACTGCGGTAGCAACCTAGTACTCTTGTATACTGCGGTAGCAACCTAGTACTCTTGTATACTGTTGTAGCAACATAGTACTCTTGGATACCGCGGTAGCAACCTAGTACTCTTGTATACTGCGGTAGCAACCTAGTACTCTTGTATACTGCGGTAGCAACCTAGTACTCTTGTATACTGCGGTAGCAACCTAGTACACTTGGATACCGCGGTAGCAACCTAGTACACTTTTATACCGCGGTAGCAACCTAGTACTCTTGTATACTGCGGTAGCAACCTAGTACACTTGGATACCGCGGTAGCAACCTAGTACACTTTTATACCATGGTAGCAACCTAGTACTCTTTGTATACTGCGGTAGCAACCTAGTACTCTTGGATACCGCGGTAGCAACCTAGTACTCTTGTATACCGCGGTAGCAACCTAGTACTCACCGCGGTAGCAACCTAGTACTCTTGGATACCGCGGTAGCAACCTAGTACTCTTGGATACCGCGGTAGCAACCTAGTACTCTTGGATACTGCGGTAGCAACCTAGTACTCTTGGATACTGCGGTAGCAACCTAGTACTCTTGGATACTGCGGTAGCAACCTAGTACTCTTGTATACTGCGGTAGCAACCTAGTACTCTTGTATACTGCGGTAGCAACCTAGTACTCTTGTATACTGCGGTAGCAACCTAGTACTCTTGGATACCGCGGTAGCAACCTAGTACTCTTGTATACTGCGGTAGCAACCTAGTACTCTTGTATACTGCGGTAGCAACCTAGTACTCTTGTATACTGCGGTAGCAACCTAGTACTCTTGTATACTGCGGTAGCAACCTAGTACTCTTGTATACTGCGGTAGCAACCTAGTACTCTTGTATACTGCGGTAGCAACCTAGTACTCTTGTATACTGCGGTAGCAACCTAGTACTCTTGTATACTGCGGTAGCAACCTAGTACTCTTGTATACTGCGGTAGCAACCTAGTACTCTTGTATACTGCGGTAGCAACCTAGTACTCTTGTATACTGCGGTAGCAACCTAGTACTCTTGTATACTGCGGTAGCAACCTAGTACTCTTGTATACTGCGGTAGCAACCTAGTACTCTTGTATACTGCGGTAGCAACCTAGTACTCTTGTATACTGTTGTAGCAACATAGTACTCTTGGATACCGCGGTAGCAACCTAGTACCAGGGTACCCACGCATCAGGGAAAACAGGGAAAACAGGGAAAATGACCAAAACCTGTTCCCTGCAGGGAATTATCAGGGAATTTTAAAAACATGAGAATATCAGGGAATTATCAGGGAATTTTATTTTGTCATCCTCGCACGCGCGCATACATGGTCGTCCGCGACCATTTTGTCGTCGTCCGCGCATAGTTTGTCATCTATGCGCACACGTGTATTTGGTCATGATTGAGTATTTCGTCATCTAGATGCGAACGAGTATATTTGATCATCTTGAGTATTTCGTCATCTAGGCCTATGTAAACGCGTATATTTGTCAGGGAAAATTGGAGATTGATCAGGGAAATATCAGGGAATTATCAGGGAATTTGTTTCCTCATATCCTGTAGTACTCTTGTATACTGCGGTAGCAACCTAGTACTCTTGTATACTGCGGTAGCAACCTAATACTCTTGTATACTGCGGTAGCAACCTAGTACACTTGGATACCGCGGTAGCAACCTAGTACACTTTTATACCGCGGTAGCAACCTAGTACTCTTGTATACTGCGGTAGCAACCTAGTACTCTTGTATACTGCGGTAGCAACCTAGTACTCTTGTATACTGCGGTAGCAACCTAGTACTCTTGTATACTGCTGTAGCAACATAGTACTCTTGGATACCGCGGTAGCAACCTAGTACTCTTGTATACCGCGGTAGCAACCTAGTACACTGCGGTAGCAACCTAGTACTCTTGGATACCGCGGTAGCAACCTAGTACTCTTGGATACTGCGATAGCAACATAGTACTCTTGTATACTGCGGTAGCAGCCTAGTACTCTTGTATACTGCGGTAGCAACCTAGTACTCTTGTATACTGCGGTAGCAACCTAGTACTCTTGTATACTGCGGTAGCAACCTAGTACACTTGGATATCACGGTAGCAACCTAGTACTCTTGGATACCGCGGTAGCAACCTAGTACACTTGGATACCACGGTAGCAACCTAGTACTCTTGGATACCGCGGTAGCAACCTAGTACTCTTGTATACTGCGGTAGCAACCTAGTACTCTTGTATACTGCGGTAGCAACCTAGTACTCTTGTATACTGCGGTAGCAACCTAGTACTCTTGTATACCGCGGTAGCAACCTAGTACTCTTGTATACTGCGGTAGCAACCTAGTACACTTGGATACCGCGGTAGCAACCTAGTACTCTTGTATACTGCGGTAGCAACCTAGTACTCTTGTATACTGCGGTAGCAACCTAGTACTCTTGTATACTGCGGTAGCAACCTAGTACTCTTGTATACTGCGGTAGCAACCTAGTACTCTTGTATACTGCGGTAGCAACCTAGTACTCTTGTATACTGCGGTAGCAACCTAGTACTCTTGTATACTGCGGTAGCAACCTAGTACTCTTGTATACTGCGGTAGCAACCTAGTACACTTGTATACCGCGGTAGCAACCTAGTACTCTTGTATACTGCGGTAGCAACCTAGTACTCTTGATACCGCGGTAGCAACCTAGTACACTTGTATACCGCGGTAGCAACCTAGTACTCTTGTATACTGCGGTAGCAACCTAGTACTCTTGTATACTGCGGTAGCAACCTAGTACTCTTGTATACTGCGGTAGCAACCTAGTACTCTTGTATACTGCGGTAGCAACCTAGTACTCTTGTATACCGCGGTAGCAACCTAGTACACCGCGGTAGCAACCTAGTACTCTTGGATACCGCGGTAGCAACCTAGTACTCTTGGATACTGCGATAGCAACCTAGTACTCTTGGATACTGCGGTAGCAACCTAGTACTCTTGGATACCGCGGTAGCAACCTAGTACTCTTGCATACTGCGGTAGCAACCTAGTACTCTTGTATACTGCGGTAGCAACCTAGTACTCTTGTATACTGCGGTAGCAACCTAGTACACTTGGATACCGCGGTAGCAACCTAGTACTCTGTATACTGCGGTAGCAACCTAGTACTCTTGTATACTGCGGTAGCAACCTAATACTCTTGTATACTGCTGTAGCAACATAGTACTCTTGGATACCGCGGTAGCAACCTAGTACTCTTGTATACCGCGGTAGCAACCTAGTACACCGCGGTAGCAACCTTGTACTCTTGGATACCGTGGTAGCAACCTAGTATACCGCGGTAGCAACATAGTACTCTTATATACTGCGGTAGCAACCTAGTACTCTTGTATACCGTGGTAGCAACCTAGTACTCTTGTATACTGCGGTAGCAACCTAGTACACTTGGATATCACGGTAGCAACCTACTACTCTTGGATACCGCGGTAGCAACCTAGTACACTTGGATACCACAGTAGCAACCTAGTACTCTTGGATACCGCGGTAGCAACCTAGTACTCTTGTATACTGCGGTAGCAACCTAATACTCTTGTATACTGCGGTAGCAACCTAGTACTCTTGTATACTGCGGTAGCAACCTGGTACACTTTTATACCGCGGTAGCAACCTAGTACACTTGGATACCGCGGTAGCAACCTAGTACTCTTGCATACTGCGGTAGCAACCTAGTACTCTTGTATACTGTGGTAGCAACCTAGTACTCTTGTATACTGCGGTAGCAACCTAGTACTCTTGTATACTGCGGTAGCAACCTAGTACTCTTGTATACTGTTGTAGCAACATAGTACTCTTGGATACCGCGGTAGCAACCTAGTACTCTTGTATACTGCGGTAGCAACCTAGTACTCTTGTATACTGCGGTAGCAACCTAATACTCTTGTATACTGCGGTAGCAACCTAGTACACTTGGATACCGCGGTAGCAACCTAGTACTCTTGTATACCGCGGTAGCAACCTAGTACTCTTTGTATACTGCGGTAGCAACCTAATACACTTGGATACCGCGGTAGCAACCTAGTACACTTTTATACCATGGTAGCAACCTAGTACTCTTTGTATACTGCGGTAGCAACCTAGTACTCTTGGATACCGCGGTAGCAACCTAGTACTCTTGTATACCGCGGTAGCAACCTAGTACACCGCGGTAGCAACCTAGTACTCTTGGATACCGCGGTAGCAACCTAGTACTCTTGGATACCGCGGTAGCAACCTAGTACTCTTGGATACTGCGATAGCAACCTAGTACTCTTGGATACTGCGATAGCAACCTAGTACTCTTGGATACCGCGGTAGCAACCTAGTACTCTTGCATACTGCGGTAGCAACCTAGTACTCTTGTATACTGCGGTAGCAACCTAGTACTCTTGTATACTGCGGTAGCAACCTAGTACACTTGGATACCGCGGTAGCAACCTAGTACTCTTGTATACTGCGGTAGCAACCTAGTACTCTTGTATACTGCGGTAGCAACCTAGTACTCTTGTATACTGCGGTAGCAACCTAGTACACTTGGATACCGCGGTAGCAACCTAGTACTCTTGTATACCGCGGTAGCAACCTAGTACTCTTGTATACTGCGGTAGCAACCTAGTACACTTGGATACCGCGGTAGCAACCTAGTACACTTGTATACCGTGGTAGCAACCTAGTACTCTTGTATACCGCGGTAGCAACCTAGTACTCTTGTATACTGCGGTAGCAACCTAGTACTCTTGGATACCGCGGTAGCAACCTAGTACTCTTGTATACCGCGGTAGCAACCTAGTACACCGCGGTAGCAACCTAGTACTCTTGGATACCGCGGTAGCAACCTAGTACTCTTGGATACCGCGGTAGCAACCTAGTACTCTTGGATACTGCGGTAGCAACCTAGTACTCTTGGATACTGCGGTAGCAACCTAGTACTCTTGGATACCGCGGTAGCAACCTAGTACTCTTGTATACTGCGGTAGCAACCTAGTACTCTTGTATACTGCGGTAGCAACCTAGTACTCTTGTATACTGCGGTAGCAACCTAGTACACTTGGATACCGCGGTAGCAACCTAGTACTCTTGTATACTGCGGTAGCAACCTAGTACTCTTGTATACTGCGGTAGCAACCTAGTACTCTTGTATACTGCGGTAGCAACCTAGTACTCTTGTATACTGCGGTAGCAACCTAGTACTCTTGTATACTGCGGTAGCAACCTAGTACTCTTGTATACTGCGGTAGCAACCTAGTACTCTTGTATACTGCGGTAGCAACCTAGTACACTTGGATACCGCGGTAGCAACCTAGTACACTTTTATACCGCGGTAGCAACCTAGTACTCTTGTATACTGCGGTAGCAACCTAATACACTTGGATACCGCGGTAGCAACCTAGTACACTTTTATACCATGGTAGCAACCTAGTACTCTTTGTATACTGCGGTAGCAACCTAGTACTCTTGGATACCGCGGTAGCAACCTAGTACTCTTGTATACCGCGGTAGCAACCTAGTACACCGCGGTAGCAACCTAGTACTCTTGGATACCGCGGTAGCAACCTAGTACTCTTGGATACTGCGATAGCAACATAGTACTCTTGTATACTGCGGTAGCAACCTAGTACTCTTGTATACCGCGGTAGCAACCTAGTACTCTTGTATACTGCGGTAGCAACCTAGTACTCTTGGATACCGCGGTAGCAACCTAGTACTCTTGGATACCGCGGTAGCAACCTAGTACTCTTGGATACCGCGGTAGCAACCTAGTACACTTGGATACCACGGTAGCAACCTAGTACTCTTGGATACCGCGGTAGCAACCTAGTACTCTTGTATACTGCGGTAGCAACCTAGTACTCTTGTATACTGCGGTAGCAACCTAGTACTCTTGTATACTGCGGTAGCAACCTAGTACTCTTGTATACCGCGGTAGCAACCTAGTACTCTTGTATACCGCGGTAGCAACCTAGTACACTTGGATACCGCGGTAGCAACCTAGTACTCTTGTATACTGCGGTAGCAACCTAGTACTCTTGTATACTGCGGTAGCAACCTAGTACTCTTGTATACTGCGGTAGCAACCTAGTACTCTTGTATACTGCGGTAGCAACCTAGTACTCTTGTATACTGCGGTAGCAACCTAGTACTCTTGTATACTGCGGTAGCAACCTAGTACTCTTGTATACTGCGGTAGCAACCTAGTACTCTTGTATACTGCGGTAGCAACCTAGTACACTTGGATACCGCGGTAGCAACCTAGTACTCTGTATACTGCGGTAGCAACCTAGTACTCTTGTATACTGCGGTAGCAACCTAGTACTCTTGTATACTGCGGTAGCAACCTAATACTCTTGTATACTGCTGTAGCAACATAGTACTCTTGGATACCGCGGTAGCAACCTAGTACTCTTGTATACCGCGGTAGCAACCTAGTACACCGCGGTAGCAACCTTGTACTCTTGGATACCGTGGTAGCAACCTAGTATACCGCGGTAGCAACATAGTACTCTTATATACTGCGGTAGCAACCTAGTACTCTTGTATACCGTGGTAGCAACCTAGTACTCTTGTATACTGCGGTAGCAACCTAGTACACTTGGATATCACGGTAGCAACCTACTACTCTTGGATACCGCGGTAGCAACCTAGTACACTTGGATACCACAGTAGCAACCTAGTACTCTTGGATACCGCGGTAGCAACCTAGTACTCTTGTATACTGCGGTAGCAACCTAGTACTCTTGTATACTGCGGTAGCAACCTAGTACTCTTGTATACTGCGGTAGCAACCTAGTACACTTTTATACCGCGGTAGCAACCTAGTACACTTGGATACCGCGGTAGCAACCTAGTACTCTTGGATACCGCGGTAGCAACCTAGTACTCTTGGATACCGCGGTAGCAACCTAGTACTCTTGTATACTGCGGTAGCAACCTAGTACTCTTGTATACTGCGGTAGCAACCTAGTACTCTTGTATACTGCGGTAGCAACCTAGTACACTTGGATACCGCGGTAGCAACCTAGTACTCTTGTATACCGCGGTAGCAACCTAGTACTCTTTATACTGCGGTAGCAACCTAGTACTCTGATACGCGGTAGCAACCTAGTACTGTATACTGCGGTAGCAACCTAGTACTCTTGTATACCGCGGTAGCAACCTAGTACTCTGTATACCGCGGTAGCACTATACACGCGGTAGCAACCTAGTACTCTTGGATACCGCGGTAGCAACCTAGTACTCTTGGATACCGGTAGCAACCTAGTACTCTTGGATACTGCGGTAGCAACCTAGTACTCTTGTATACTGCGGTAGCAACCTAGTACTCTTGTATACCGCGGTAGCAACCTAGTACTCTTGTATACTGCGGTAGCAACCTAGTACTCTTGTATACTGCGGTAGCAACCTAGTACTCTTGTATACTGCGGTAGCAACCTAGTACTCTTGGATACCGCGGTAGCAACCTAGTACTCTTGTATACTGCGGTAGCAACCTAGTACTCTTGTATACTGCGGTAGCAACCTAGTACTCTTGTATACTGCGGTAGCAACCTAGTACTCTTGTATACTGCGGTAGCAACCTAGTACTCTTGTATACTGCGGTAGCAACCTAGTACTCTTGTATACTGCGGTAGCAACCTAGTACTCTTGTATACTGCGGTAGCAACCTAGTACTCTTGGATACCGCGGTAGCAACCTAGTACTCTTATACCGCGGTAGCAACCTAGTACTCTTGTATACTGCGGTAGCAACCTAGTACTCTTGGATACCGCGGTAGCAACCTAGTACACTTGTATACCGTGGTAGCAACCTAGTACTCTTGTATACTGCGGTAGCAACCTAGTACTCTTGTATACTGCGGTAGCAACCTAGTACTCTTGTATACTGCGGTAGCAACCTAGTACTCTTGTATACTGCGGTAGCAACCTAGTACACTTGGATACCGCGGTAGCAACCTAGTACACTTTTATACCGCGGTAGCAACCTAGTACTCTTTGTATACTGCGGTAGCAACCTAATACACTTGGATACCGCGGTAGCAACCTAGTACACTTTTATACCATGGTAGCAACCTAGTACTCTTTGTATACTGCGGTAGCAACCTAGTACTCTTGGATACCGCGGTAGCAACCTAGTACTCTTGTATACCGCGGTAGCAACCTAGTACACCGCGGTAGCAACCTAGTACTCTTGGATACCGCGGTAGCAACCTAGTACTCTTGGATACTGCGATAGCAACTAGTACTCTTGTATACTGCGGTAGCAACCTAGTACTCTTGTATACCGCGGTAGCAACCTAGTACTCTTGTATACTGCGGTAGCAACCTAGTACTCTTGGATACCGCGGTAGCAACCTAGTACTCTTGGATACCGCGGTAGCAACCTAGTACTCTTGGATACCGCGGTAGCAACCTAGTACACTTGGATACCGCGGTAGCAACCTAGTACTCTTGTATACTGCGGTAGCAACCTAGTACTCTTGTATACTGCGGTAGCAACCTAGTACTCTTGTATACTGCGGTAGCAACCTAGTACTCTTGTATACCGCGGTAGCAACCTAGTACTCTTGTATACCGCGGTAGCAACCTAGTACACTTGGATACCGCGGTAGCAACCTAGTACTCTTGTATACTGCGGTAGCAACCTAGTACTCTTGTATACTGCGGTAGCAACCTAGTACTCTTGTATACTGCGGTAGCAACCTAGTACTCTTGTATACCGCGGTAGCAACCTAGTACTCTTGTATACCGCGGTAGCAACCTAGTACACTTGGATACCGCGGTAGCAACCTAGTACTCTTGTATACTGCGGTAGCAACCTAGTACTCTTGTATACTGCGGTAGCAACCTAGTACTCTTGTATACTGCGGTAGCAACCTAGTACTCTTGTATACTGCGGTAGCAACCTAGTACTCTTGTATACTGCGGTAGCAACCTAGTACTCTTGTATACTGCGGTAGCAACCTAGTACTCTTGTATACTGCGGTAGCAACCTAGTACACTTGGATACCGCGGTAGCAACCTAGTACTCTGTATACTGCGGTAGCAACCTAGTACTCTTGTATACTGCGGTAGCAACCTAGTACTCTTGTATACTGCGGTAGCAACCTATACTCTTGTATACTGCTGTAGCAACATAGTACTCTTGGATACCGCGTAGCAACCTAGTACTCTTGTATACCGCGGTAGCAACCTAGTACACCGCGGTAGCAACCTTGTACTCTTGGATACCGTGGTAGCAACCTAGTATACCGCGGTAGCAACATAGTACTCTTATATACTGCGGTAGCAACCTAGTACTCTTGTATACCGCGGTAGCAACCTAGTACACTTGGATACCACGGTAGCAACCTAGTACTCTTGGATACCGCGGTAGCAACCTAGTACTCTTGTATACTGCGGTAGCAACCTAGTACTCTTGTATACTGCGGTAGCAACCTAGTACTCTTGTATACTGCGGTAGCAACCTAGTACTCTTGTATACTGCGGTAGCAACCTAGTACACTTGGATATCACGGTAGCAACCTAGTACTCTTGGATACCGCGGTAGCAACCTAGTACTCTTGGATACCGCGGTAGCAACCTAGTACACTTGGATACCACGGTAGCAACCTAGTACTCTTGGATACCGCGGTAGCAACCTAGTACTCTTGTATACTGCGGTAGCAACCTAGTACTCTTGTATACTGCGGTAGCAACCTAGTACTCTTGTATACTGCGGTAGCAACCTAGTACTCTTGTATACTGCGGTAGCAACCTAGTACTCTTGTATACCGCGGTAGCAACCTAGTACTCTTGTATACCGCGGTAGCAACCTAGTACTCTTGTATACCGCGGTAGCAACCTAGTACACTTGGATACCGCGGTAGCAACCTAGTACTCTTGTATACTGCGGTAGCAACCTAGTACTCTTGTATACTGCGGTAGCAACCTAGTACTCTTGTATACTGCGGTAGCAACCTAGTACTCTTGTATACTGCGGTAGCAACCTAGTACTCTTGTATACTGCGGTAGCAACCTAGTACTCTTGTATACTGCGGTAGCAACCTAGTACTCTTGTATACTGCGGTAGCAACCTAGTACACTTGGATACCGCGGTAGCAACCTAGTACTCTTGTATACTGCGGTAGCAACCTAGTACTCTTGTATACTGCGGTAGCAACCTAGTACTCTTGTATACTGCGGTAGCAACCTAGTACTCTTGTATACTGCGGTAGCAACCTAGTACTCTTGTATACTGCGGTAGCAACCTAGTACTCTTGTATACTGTTGTAGCAACATAGTACTCTTGGATACCGCGGTAGCAACCTAGTACTCTTGTATACTGCGGTAGCAACCTAGTACTCTTGTATACTGCGGTAGCAACCTAATACTCTTGTATACTGCGGTAGCAACCTAGTACACTTGGATACCGCGGTAGCAACCTAGTACACTTTTATACCGCGGTAGCAACCTAGTACTCTTTGTATACTGCGGTAGCAACCTAATACACTTGGATACCGCGGTAGCAACCTAGTACACTTTTATACCATGGTAGCAACCTAGTACTCTTTGTATACTGCGGTAGCAACCTAGTACTCTTGGATACCGCGGTAGCAACCTAGTACTCTTGTATACCGCGGTAGCAACCTAGTACACCGCGGTAGCAACCTAGTACTCTTGGATACCGCGGTAGCAACCTAGTACTCTTGGATACCGCGGTAGCAACCTAGTACTCTTGGATACTGCGGTAGCAACCTAGTACTCTTGTATACTGCGGTAGCAACCTAGTACTCTTGTATACTGCGGTAGCAACCTAGTACTCTTGTATACTGCGGTAGCAACCTAGTACTCTTGGATACCGCGGTAGCAACCTAGTACTCTTGTATACTGCGGTAGCAACCTAGTACACTTGGATACCGCGGTAGCAACCTAGTACTCTTGTATACTGCGGTAGCAACCTAGTACTCTTGTATACTGCGGTAGCAACCTAGTACTCTTGTATACTGCGGTAGCAACCTAGTACTCTTGTATACTGCGGTAGCAACCTAGTACACCGCGGTAGCAACCTAGTACTCTTGGATACCGTGGTAGCAACCTAGTATACCGCGGTAGCAACCTAGTACTCTTGGATACCGCGGTAGCAACCTAGTACTCTTGTATACTGCGGTAGCAACCTAGTACTCTTGTATACCGCGGTAGCAACCTAGTACTCTTGTATACTGCGGTAGCAACCTAGTACTCTTGTATACCGCGGTAGCAACCTAGTACTCTTGGATACCGCGGTAGCAACCTAGTACTCTTGTATACCGCGGTAGCAACCTAGTACTCTTGTATACCGCGGTAGCAACCTAGTACTCTTGGATACCGCGGTAGCAACCTAGTACACTTGTATACTGCGGTAGCAACCATGTACTCCTGGATACCGCGGTAGCAACCTATTACACTTGTATACCGCGGTAGCAACCTAGTACACTTGCATACCGCGGTAGCAACCTAGTACACTTGTATACCGCGGTAGCAACCTAGTACTCTTGTATACTGCGGTAGCAACCTAGTACTCTTGGATACCGCGGTAGCAACCTAGTA
>JABXNX010001628.1:0-12062 GCA_014843695.1 Archivesica marissinica | reverse complement strand
TGCAGCACTAATAGCTTGCTTCAGGTCTAGATCATGAATGTTTGAAGAGAACTCACTCTACTGTACTTACAGGTACATTAGATTGCAGTACTAATAGCTTACTCCATGTCTAGATCATGAATGTTTAAAGATAACTCACTCTACTGTACTTACAAATCAGATTGCAGCACTAATAGCTTGCCTCAGTTCTAGATCATGAATGTTTGAAGAGAACTCACTATACTGTACTTACATCAGATTACAGCACTAATAGCTTGTTCATATCTAGATCATTAATGTTTGAAGAGAACTCACTCTACTGTACTTACATACAGATGCAGCACTAATAGCTTTCTTCAGGTCTAGAACATGAATGTTTGAAGAGAACTCACTCTACTGTACTTACATCAGATTACAGCACTAATAGCTTGTCCCATGTCTAGATCATGAATATTTGAAGAGAACTCACTCTACTGTACTTACATCAGATTGCAGCACTAATAGCGTGTCCCAGGTCTAGATCATGAATGTTTGAAGTGATCTCTCTCTACTGTACTTACAGGTACATCAGATTGCAACAATAATAGCTTGCTTTAGGTCTAGATGATGAATGTTTAAAGAGAATTCACTCTACTGTACTTACAGGTACATCAGATAGCAACAATAATAGCTTGCTTCAGGTCTAGATCATGAATGTTTGAAGAGAACTCACTCTACTATACTTACAGGTACATCAGATTGCAGCACTAATAGCTTGCTTCAGGTCTAGATCATGAATGTTTGAAGAGAACTCACTCTACTTTACTTACATCAGATTACAGCACTAATACCATGATCCAGGTCTAGATCATGAATGTTTGACACTCTACTGTACTTACATCAAAGTGCAGCACTAATAGCTTGCTTCAGGTCTAGATCATGAAAGTTTGAAGAGAACTCACTCTACTGTACTACATACATCAGATTGCAGCACTAATAGCTTGCCTCAGGTCTAGATCATGAATGTTTGAAGAGAACTCACTCTACTGTACACATTACATCAGATTGCAGCACTAATAGCTTGCTTCAGGTCTAGATCATGAATGTTTGAAGAGAACTCACTCTACTGTACTACAACATCAGATTGCAGCACTAATAGCGTGTTCCACAACAAAAAAAACCACCACACACCAACAACAACCAGGTCTAG
The DNA here is from genome assembly GCA_014843695.1 of Archivesica marissinica. Taxonomy (NCBI): domain Eukaryota; kingdom Metazoa; phylum Mollusca; class Bivalvia; order Venerida; family Vesicomyidae; genus Archivesica; species Archivesica marissinica. Next base: position 10,894 of record JABXNX010001628.1, on the reverse strand, counting down.
ATCATGGATGTTTGAAGAGAACTCACTCTACTGTACTTACAGGTACATCAGATTGCAGCACTAATAGCTTTCTTCAGGTCTAGATCATGAATGTTTGAAGAGAACTCACTCTACTGTACCTACATCAGAGTACAGCACTAATAGCGTGTTCCAGGACCAGGTCATGGATGTATGAAGAGATCTCACTCTACTGTACTTGCAGGTACATCAGATTGCAGCACTAATAGCTTGCTTCAGGACTAGATCATGAATGTTTGAAGAGAACTCACTCTACTGTACTTACATCAGATTGCAGCACTAATAGCGTGTCCCAGGTCTAGATCATGAATGTTTGAAGAGAACTCACTCTTCTGTACTTACAGGAACATCAGATTGCAACACTAATAGCTTGATTTAGGTCTAGATGATGAGTGTTTAAAGAGAATTCACTCTACTGTACTTACAGGTACATCAGATTGCAGTACTAATAGCTTGCCTCGGGTCTAGATCATGAATGTTTGAAGAGAACTCACTCTACTGTACGTACATGTACATCAGATTGCAGCACTAATAGCTTGCTTCAGGTCTAGATCATGAATGTTTGAAGAGAACCCACTCTACTGTACTTACAAGTACATCAGATTGCAGCACTAATAGCGTGTTCCAGGTCTAGATCGTGAATGTTTGAAGAGAACTCACTCTACTGTACTTACAGGTACATCAGATTGCAATAATAATAGCTTGCTTCAGGTCTAGATCATGAATGTTTGAAGAGAACTCATTCTACTGTACTTACAGGTACATCAGATTGCAGCACTAATAGCTTGCTTCAGGTCTAGATTATGAATGTTTGAAGAGAACTCACTCTATTGTACTTACATCAGATTGCAGCACTAATAGCGTGTCCCACGTCTAGATCATGAATGTTTGAGGAGAACTCACTCTTCTGTACTTACAGGTACATCAGATTACAACAATAATAGCTTGCTTCAGGTCTAGATTATGAATGTTTAAAGAGAACTCACTCTACTGTACTTACAGGTATATCAGATTGTAGCACTAATAGCTTGCCTCAGGTCTAGATCATGAATGTTTGAAGAGAACTCACTCTACTGTACTTACATCAGATTGCAGCACTAATAGCGTGTCCCAGGTCTAGATCATGAATATTTGAAGAGAACTCACTCTACTGTACTTACATCAGATTGCAGCACAATAGCGTGTCCCAGGTCTAGATATGAATGTTTGAAGTGATCTCTCTCTACTGTACTTACAGGTACATCAGATTGCAACAATAATAGCTTGCTTTAGGTCTAGACGAGAATGTTTAAAGAGAATTCACTCTACTGTACTTACAGGTACATCAGATAGCAACAATAATAGCTTGCTTCAGGTCTAGATCATGAATGTTTGAAGAGAACTCACTCTACTATACTTACAGGTACATCAGATTGCAGCACTAATAGCTTGCTTCAGGTCTAGATCATGAATGTTTGAAGAGAACTCACTCTACTGTACTACATACATCAGATTGCAGCACTAATAGCTTGCTTCAGGTCTAGATCATGAATGTTTGAAGAGAACTCACTCTACTGTACTTACATCATCAGATTGCAGCACTAATAGCTTGCTTCAGGTCTAGATCATGACTGTTTGAAGAGAACTCACTCTACTGTACTTACAGGTACATCAGATTGCAGTACTAATAGCTTGCTTCAGGTCTAGATCATGAATGTTTGAAGAGAACTCACTCTACTGTACTTACAGGTACATCAGATTGCAGCACTAATAGCTTGCTTCAGGTCTAGATCATGAATATTTGAGAGAAACCACTCTACTGTACTTACAGGTAATCAGATTGCAGCACTAATAGCGTGTTCCACGTCTAGATCATGAATGTTTGAAGAGAACCCACTCTACTGTACTTGCAGGAACATCAAATTGCAGAACTAATAGCTTGCTTCAGGTCTAGATCATGAATGTTTGAAGAGAACCATTCTACTGTACGTACAGGTACATCAGATTGCAGCACTAATAGCTTTCTTCAGGTCTAGATCATGAATGTTTGAAGAGAACTCACTCTACTGTACCTACATCAGAGTACAGCACTAATAGCGTGTTCCAGGACCAGGTCATGGATGTATGAAGAGATCTCACTCTACTGTACTTGCAGGTACATCAGATTGCAGCACTAATAGCTTGCTTCAGGACTAGATCATGAATGTTTGAAGAGAACTCACTCTACTGTACTTACATCAGATTGCAGCACTAATAGCGTGTCCCAGGTCTAGATCATGAATGTTTGAAGAGAACTCACTCTTCTGTACTTACAGGAACATCAGATTGCAACACTAATAGCTTGATTTAGGTCTAGATGATGAGTGTTTAAAGAGAATTCACTCTACTGTACTTACAGGTACATCAGATTGCAGTACTAATAGCTTGCCTCGGGTCTAGATCATGAATGTTTGAAGAGAACTCACTCTACTGTACGTACATGTACATCAGATTGCAGCACTAATAGCTTGCTTCAGGTCTAGATCATGAATGTTTGAAGAGAACTCACTCTACTGTACTTACATCAGATTGCAGCACTAATAGCGTGTCCCAGGTCTAGATCATGAATGTTTGAGGAGAACTCACTCTTCTGTACTTACAGGTACATCAGATTGCAACAATAATAGCTTGCTTCAGGTCTAGATTATGAATGTTTAAAGAGAACTCACTCTACTCTACTTACAGGTACATCAGATTGCAACAATAATAGCTTGCTTCAGGTCTAGATCATGAATGTTTGAAGAGAACTCCCTCTATTGTACTTACAGGTACACCAGATTGCAGCACTAATAGCTTGCTTCAGGTCTAGATCATGAATCTTTGAAGAGAACTCACTCTACTGTACTTACATCAGATTACAGCACTAATAGCGTGGTCCAGGTCTAGATCATGGATGTTTGAAGAGATCTCACTCTACTGTACTTACAGGTATATCAGATTGTAGCACTAATAGCTTGCCTCAGGTCTAGATCATGAATGTTTGAAGAGAACTCACTCTACTGTACTTACGTCAGATTACAGCACTAATCGCTTGTTCCATGTCTAGATCATGGATGTTTGAAGAGAACTCACTCTACTGTACTTACATCCGAGTGCAGCACTAATAGCTTTCTTCAGGTGTAGAACATGAATGTTTGAAGAGAACTCACTCTACTGTACTTACATCAGATTGCAGCACTAATAGCGTGTCCCAGGTCTAGATCATGAATATTTGAAGAGAACTCACTCTACTGTACTTACATCAGATTGCAGCACTAATAGCGTGTCCCAGGTCTAGATCATGAATGTTTGAAGTGATCTCTCTCTACTGTACTTACAGGTACATCAGATTGCAACAATAATAGCTTGCTTTAGGTCTAGATGATGAATGTTTAAAGAGAATTCACTCTACTGTACTTACAGGTACATCAGATAGCAACAATAATAGCTTGCTTCAGGTCTAGATCATGAATGTTTGAAGAGAACTCACTCTACTATACTTACAGGTACATCAGATTGCAGCACTAATAGCTTGCTTCAGGTCTAGATCATGAATGTTTGAAGAGAACTCACTCTACTTTACTTACATCAGATTACAGCACTAATAGCAGGATCCAGGTCTAGATCATGAATGTTTGAAGAGAAATCACTCTACTGTACTTACATCAAAGTGCAGCACTAATAGCTTGCTTCAGGTCTAGATCATGACAGTTTGAAGAGAACTCACTCTACTGTACTTACAGGTACATCAGATTGCAGTACTAATAGCTTGCCTCAGGTCTAGATCATGAATGTTTGAAGAGAACTCACTCTACTGTACGTACATGTACATCAGATTGCAGCACTAATAGCTTGCTTCAGGTCTAGATCATGAATATTTGGAGAGAACCCACTCTACTGTACTTACAGGTACATCAGATTGCAGCACTAATAGCGTGTTCCACGTCTAGATCATGAATGTTTGAAGAGAACCCACTCTACTGTACTTGCAGGAACATCAAATTGCAGAACTAATAGCTTGCTTCAGGTCTAGATCATGAATGTTTGAAGAGAACTCATTCTACTGTACGTACAGGTACATCAGATTGCAGCACTAATAGCTTTCTTCAGGTCTAGATCATGAATGTTTGAAGAGAACTCACTCTACTGTACCTACATCAGAGTACAGCACTAATAGCGTGTTCCAGGACCAGGTCATGGATGTATGAAGAGATCTCACTCTACTGTACTTGCAGGTACATCAGATTGCAGCACTAATAGCTTGCTTCAGGACTAGATCATGAATGTTTGAAGAGAACTCACTCTACTGTACTTACATCAGATTGCAGCACTAATAGCGTGTCCCAGGTCTAGATCATGAATGTTTGAAGAGAACTCACTCTTCTGTACTTACAGGAACATCAGATTGCAACACTAATAGCTTGATTTAGGTCTAGATGATGAGTGTTTAAAGAGAATTCACTCTACTGTACTTACAGGTACATCAGATTGCAGTACTAATAGCTTGCCTCGGGTCTAGATCATGAATGTTTGAAGAGAACTCACTCTACTGTACGTACATGTACATCAGATTGCAGCACTAATAGCGTGTTCCAGGTCTAGATCGTGAATGTTTGAAGAGAACTCACTCTACTGTACTTACAGGTACATCAGATTGCAATAATAATAGCTTGCTTCAGGTCTAGATCATGAATGTTTGAAGAGAACTCATTCTACTGTACTTACAGGTACATCAGATTGCAGCACTAATAGCTTGCTTCAGGTCTAGATTATGAATGTTTGAAGAGAACTCACTCTATTGTACTTACATCAGATTGCAGCACTAATAGCGTGTCCCACGTCTAGATCATGAATGTTTGAGGAGAACTCACTCTTCTGTACTTACAGGTACATCAGATTACAACAATAATAGCTTGCTTCAGGTCTAGATTATGAATGTTTAAAGAGAACTCACTCTACTGTACTTACAGGTATATCAGATTGTAGCACTAATAGCTTGCCTCAGGTCTAGATCATGAATGTTTGAAGAGAACTCACTCTACTGTACTTACATCAGATTGCAGCACTAATAGCGTGTCCCAGGTCTAGATCATGAATATTTGAAGAGAACTCACTCTACTGTACTTACATCAGATTGCAGCACTAATAGCGTGTCCCAGGTCTAGATCATGAATGTTTGAAGTGATCTCTCTCTACTGTACTTACAGGTACATCAGATTGCAACAATAATAGCTTGCTTTAGGTCTAGATGATGAATGTTTAAAGAGAATTCACTCTACTGTACTTACAGGTACATCAGATAGCAACAATAATAGCTTGCTTCAGGTCTAGATCATGAATGTTTGAAGAGAACTCACTCTACTATACTTACAGGTACATCAGATTGCAGCACTAATAGCTTGCTTCAGGTCTAGATCATGAATGTTTGAAGAGAACTCACTCTACTTTACTTACATCAGATTACAGCACTAATAGCAGGATCCAGGTCTAGATCATGAATGTTTGAAGAGAAATCACTCTACTGTACTTACATCAAAGTGCAGCACTAATAGCTTGCTTCAGGTCTAGATCATGACAGTTTGAAGAGAACTCACTCTACTGTACTTACAGGTACATCAGATTGCAGTACTAATAGCTTGCCTCAGGTCTAGATCATGAATGTTTGAAGAGAACTCACTCTACTGTACGTACATGTACATCAGATTGCAGCACTAATAGCTTGCTTCAGGTCTAGATCATGAATATTTGGAGAGAACCCACTCTACTGTACTTACAGGTACATCAGATTGCAGCACTAATAGCGTGTTCCACGTCTAGATCATGAATGTTTGAAGAGAACCCACTCTACTGTACTTGCAGGAACATCAAATTGCAGAACTAATAGCTTGCTTCAGGTCTAGATCATGAATGTTTGAAGAGAACTCATTCTACTGTACGTACAGGTACATCAGATTGCAGCACTAATAGCTTTCTTCAGGTCTAGATCATGAATGTTTGAAGAGAACTCACTCTACTGTACCTACATCAGAGTACAGCACTAATAGCGTGTTCCAGGACCAGGTCATGGATGTATGAAGAGATCTCACTCTACTGTACTTGCAGGTACATCAGATTGCAGCACTAATAGCTTGCTTCAGGACTAGATCATGAATGTTTGAAGAGAACTCACTCTACTGTACTTACATCAGATTGCAGCACTAATAGCGTGTCCCAGGTCTAGATCATGAATGTTTGAAGAGAACTCACTCTTCTGTACTTACAGGAACATCAGATTGCAACACTAATAGCTTGATTTAGGTCTAGATGATGAGTGTTTAAAGAGAATTCACTCTACTGTACTTACAGGTACATCAGATTGCAGTACTAATAGCTTGCCTCGGGTCTAGATCATGAATGTTTGAAGAGAACTCACTCTACTGTACGTACATGTACATCAGATTGCAGCACTAATAGCTTGCTTCAGGTCTAGATCATGAATGTTTGAAGAGAACTCACTCTACTGTACTTACATCAGATTGCAGCACTAATAGCGTGTCCCAGGTCTAGATCATGAATGTTTGAGGAGAACTCACTCTTCTGTACTTACAGGTACATCAGATTGCAACAATAATAGCTTGCTTCAGGTCTAGATTATGAATGTTTAAAGAGAACTCACTCTACTCTACTTACAGGTACATCAGATTGCAACAATAATAGCTTGCTTCAGGTCTAGATCATGAATGTTTGAAGAGAACTCCCTCTATTGTACTTACAGGTACACCAGATTGCAGCACTAATAGCTTGCTTCAGGTCTAGATCATGAATCTTTGAAGAGAACTCACTCTACTGTACTTACATCAGATTACAGCACTAATAGCGTGGTCCAGGTCTAGATCATGGATGTTTGAAGAGATCTCACTCTACTGTACTTACAGGTATATCAGATTGTAGCACTAATAGCTTGCCTCAGGTCTAGATCATGAATGTTTGAAGAGAACTCACTCTACTGTACTTACGTCAGATTACAGCACTAATCGCTTGTTCCATGTCTAGATCATGGATGTTTGAAGAGAACTCACTCTACTGTACTTACATCCGAGTGCAGCACTAATAGCTTTCTTCAGGTGTAGAACATGAATGTTTGAAGAGAACTCACTCTACTGTACTTACATCAGATTGCAGCACTAATAGCGTGTCCCAGGTCTAGATCATGAATGTTTGAAGAGAACTCACTCTACTGTACTTACATCAGATTGCAGCACTAATAGCTTGTCCCAGGTCTAGATCATGAATGTTTGAAGAGAACTCACTCTACTGTACTTACAGGTACATCAGATAGCAACAATAATAGCTTGCTTCAGGTCTAGATCATGAATGTTTGAAGAGAACTCACTCTACTATACTTACAGGTACATCAGATTGCAGCACTAATAGCTTGCTTCAGGTCTAGATCATGAATGTTTGAAGAGAACTCACTCTACTTTACTTACATCAGATTACAGCACTAATAGCAGGATCCAGGTCTAGATCATGAATGTTTGAAGAGAAATCACTCTACTGTACTTACATCAAAGTGCAGCACTAATAGCTTGCTTCAGGTCTAGATCATGACAGTTTGAAGAGAACTCACTCTACTGTACTTACAGGTACATCAGATTGCAGTACTAATAGCTTGCCTCAGGTCTAGATCATGAATGTTTGAAGAGAACTCACTCTACTGTACGTACATGTACATCAGATTGCAGCACTAATAGCTTGCTTCAGGTCTAGATCATGAATATTTGGAGAGAACCCACTCTACTGTACTTACAGGTACATCAGATTGCAGCACTAATAGCGTGTTCCACGTCTAGATCATGAATGTTTGAAGAGAACCCACTCTACTGTACTTGCAGGAACATCAAATTGCAGAACTAATAGCTTGCTTCAGGTCTAGATCATGAATGTTTGAAGAGAACTCATTCTACTGTACGTACAGGTACATCAGATTGCAGCACTAATAGCTTTCTTCAGGTCTAGATCATGAATGTTTGAAGAGAACTCACTCTACTGTACCTACATCAGAGTACAGCACTAATAGCGTGTTCCAGGACCAGGTCATGGATGTATGAAGAGATCTCACTCTACTGTACTTGCAGGTACATCAGATTGCAGCACTAATAGCTTGCTTCAGGACTAGATCATGAATGTTTGAAGAGAACTCACTCTACTGTACTTACATCAGATTGCAGCACTAATAGCGTGTCCCAGGTCTAGATCATGAATGTTTGAAGAGAACTCACTCTTCTGTACTTACAGGAACATCAGATTGCAACACTAATAGCTTGATTTAGGTCTAGATGATGAGTGTTTAAAGAGAATTCACTCTACTGTACTTACAGGTACATCAGATTGCAGTACTAATAGCTTGCCTCGGGTCTAGATCATGAATGTTTGAAGAGAACTCACTCTACTGTACGTACATGTACATCAGATTGCAGCACTAATAGCTTGCTTCAGGTCTAGATCATGAATGTTTGAAGAGAACCCACTCTACTGTACTTACAAGTACATCAGATTGCAGCACTAATAGCGTGTTCCAGGTCTAGATCGTGAATGTTTGAAGAGAACTCACTCTACTGTACTTACAGGTACATCAGATTGCAATAATAATAGCTTGCTTCAGGTCTAGATCATGAATGTTTGAAGAGAACTCATTCTACTGTACTTACAGGTACATCAGATTGCAGCACTAATAGCTTGCTTCAGGTCTAGATTATGAATGTTTGAAGAGAACTCACTCTATTGTACTTACATCAGATTGCAGCACTAATAGCGTGTCCCACGTCTAGATCATGAATGTTTGAGGAGAACTCACTCTTCTGTACTTACAGGTACATCAGATTACAACAATAATAGCTTGCTTCAGGTCTAGATTATGAATGTTTAAAGAGAACTCACTCTACTGTACTTACAGGTATATCAGATTGTAGCACTAATAGCTTGCCTCAGGTCTAGATCATGAATGTTTGAAGAGAACTCACTCTACTGTACTTACATCAGATTGCAGCACTAATAGCGTGTCCCAGGTCTAGATCATGAATATTTGAAGAGAACTCACTCTACTGTACTTACATCAGATTGCAGCACTAATAGCGTGTCCCAGGTCTAGATCATGAATGTTTGAAGTGATCTCTCTCTACTGTACTTACAGGTACATCAGATTGCAACAATAATAGCTTGCTTTAGGTCTAGATGATGAATGTTTAAAGAGAATTCACTCTACTGTACTTACAGGTACATCAGATAGCAACAATAATAGCTTGCTTCAGGTCTAGATCATGAATGTTTGAAGAGAACTCACTCTACTATACTTACAGGTACATCAGATTGCAGCACTAATAGCTTGCTTCAGGTCTAGATCATGAATGTTTGAAGAGAACTCACTCTACTTTACTTACATCAGATTACAGCACTAATAGCAGGATCCAGGTCTAGATCATGAATGTTTGAAGAGAAATCACTCTACTGTACTTACATCAAAGTGCAGCACTAATAGCTTGCTTCAGGTCTAGATCATGACAGTTTGAAGAGAACTCACTCTACTGTACTTACAGGTACATCAGATTGCAGCACTAATAGCTTGCTTCAGGTCTAGATCATGAATGTTTGAAGAGAACTCACTCTACTGTACTTACAGGTACATCAGATTGCAGCACTAATAGCTTGCTTCAGGTCTAGATCATGAATGTTTGAAGAGAACTCACTCTACTGTACTTACAGGTACATCAGATTGCAGCACTAATAGCTTGCTTCAGGTCTAGATCATGAATGTTTGAAGAGAACTCACTCTACTGTACTTACAGGTACATCAGATTGCAGCACTAATAGCTTGCTTCAGGTCTAGATCATGAATGTTTGAAGAGAACTCACTCTACTGTACTTACAGGTACATCAGATTGCAGCACTAATAGCTTGTTCCAGGTCTAGATCATGAATGTTTGAAGAGAACTCACTCTACTGTACTACAGGTACATCAGATTGCAGCACTAATAGCTTGCTTCAGGTCTAGATCATGAATGTTTGAAGAGAACTCACTCTACTGTACTTACAGGTACATCAGATTGCAGCACTAATAGCTTGCTTCAGGTCTAGATCATGAATGTTTGAAGAGAACTCACTCTACTGTACTTACATCAGATTGCAGCACTAATAGCGTGTCCCAGGTCTAGATCATGAATGTTTGAAGAGCACTCTACTGTACTTACAGGTACATCAGATTACAGCACTAATAGCGTGTTCCAGGTCTAGATCATGAATGTTTGAAGAGAACTCACTCTACTGTACGTACAGGTACATCAGATTGCAGCACTAATAGCTTGCTTCAGGTCTAGATCATGAATGTTTGAAGAGAACTCACTCTACTGTACTTACAGGTACATCAGATTGCAGCACTAATAGCTTGCTTCAGGTCTAGATCATGAATGTTTGAAGAGAACTCACTCTACTGTACTTACATCAGATTGCAGCACTAATAGCTTGTCCCAGGTCTAGATCATGAATGTTTGAAGAGCACTCTACTGTACTTACAGGTACATCAGATTGCAGCACTAATAGCTTGCTTCAGGTCTAGATCATGGATGTTTGAAGAGAACTCACTCTACTGTACTTACAGGTACATCAGATTGCAGCACTAATAGCTTGCTTCAGGTCTAGATCATGAATGTTTGAAGAGAACTCACTCTACTGTACTTACAGGTACATCAGATTGCAGCACTAATAGCTTGCTTCAGGTCTAGATCATGAATGTTTGAAGAGAACTCACTCTACTGTACTTACAGGTACATCAGATTACAGCACTAATAGCTTGTTCAGGTCTAGATCATGAATGTTTGAAGAGAACTCACTCTACTGTACTTAC
>JABXNX010001627.1:0-12062 GCA_014843695.1 Archivesica marissinica | reverse complement strand
CAAAATAGAAAACAATTCACCAAACATCAGTCGCGAAAAAGTATGACAATCACGTAATTCAACACAATTTTGTTTTCACAAACACAAGTTTTCACTTTCAGATTATAGAAGATCACTGATGAAGAGTTGCTCCAATGATTGCATCCGATGAATAGTAATGACAACAATTACCAATAGAAATCTCCAAATCAACAGATTTCACACAACTTCCTCCGCCCAAGCATCTCCGTGAATTCACCACGCTGTGGAACTCACTCTATGGAACGCTAATTCCAAAGGAATTTTCATCTGTTTGCTGTGCACTAGCAAAACAGTTGACACACTATATAAACACTATATAAACACTATATGAACACTAGCTAGCTTCTGGATAACTGATGCATCCTACTGATTTGTAGATTCTTGAAGCACATATTGCAATTTCTATTTCTAAATTGCATAATTTTCACAATCTACACAATTCCGGAATGACGATCTCGTGCCCATGAACATTGGATGCACATCCGTTATCATTCGTGTACGCTGATCGCATCTAACACGTCGAGACGTTGGGTCGGACCCTTGGGTCGACTTCCGGTCACTCCACGGCTGAATTCCGGTCGTCCACGACACTGTAGCCTACGGAATCCACATTGGCCACCAATGTAACAGGGGCCAATATAAAGTAGGCACTCTGGCGTAGGTTCGATCTATTCTTTTTATATGTTATGATTCGGGTTTTACGCCTGCATCAGCACCATGTTGGGCTATATCGCCGGCGGGCAGTTTACCTAACAACACCTTTCCTGGGCAGGCTCCAGCGGTTAACCAGTACTTGGGTGCACCAACCTCCGTAAGAAACTGCCAACTTTTTCATATAAATGAGACACGGCCTGAGCGGGGCTCGAACCCGTGACCAACGATCTATTCTTTATTTAATGTTTCCGTATATGGAAAAAGGCCTAAAACATAAGTAAATACATACAAGAGCATATAAAAACAAAGTATAAAACATTTCAATCATTTCATAAAACCAGACATATACCTGTAGAAAATCGATATTAATATAATACAAAACTTACCACAGTGTCTGTATACAACTACTCAATATCTATTGGTAGACTATTTAGTATTATAATTGCTCTATAACTTTTAACATGTTACTCGTAAGAGTTCTTCTGGGTTATGACCAAGCACGGAGGTATAGTTGTTGAAAGAAATACATTAGTAACCAATCCATGGAAAGCTCTCATCCACGTTCATACAATCTTTCATTCATACAAATACAACAAACAAAACGATTGGACACCGTACAAACATAGACTGACAAGTGTTCACGAGACAAAACACGTGCATGGCAAATTGCCTCAGGAAACATCTCTAATTTCCGTCTCCGACGTAGATTGTCCAATATCCCCGATTTAATTCCGTTGCATATGACAAAAAGAACGAAGATACACGAATTTAAAAGGCGGTAAACGCATGCGCAATGTTTAAGCAGTTTTATATATTAAGCTACGCCGTTCACGGTAAAACACGATTGTACTCCTATAGTACAACCTGTGACATGGACATCACACCTTGTACAATCCTGAAGTTTTGTATTCTTTCCATTTGTCTCTCGACGTGGATTCTTGCATTAGCAATATCGCGCGTGTTCTGTACTTCTCTTTTGGAGAAGTTGGTGTTTGCTCGGCGGAATGGGGGAATTATTAGTTTGATGCCCTTTGGTGTAGTCAGGTCGGATATGGTAAAACCTTTATCGGCAATTATGGCATCACCCTGTTCACATTGCTCCAGTAAGCCACTCTCCTTTGTAAGATGTTTATCGCTTACTGAACCAACCCATAGGTCAGATATCTAGAATCACTGTTGCGTGACACAACTTGGTAAGAGGTTTTATGATGTGCATCCTCTTGAATTTAAATTTAATTTTGATTCATTGTTCATGACGTCCTCATACACGATGAGAGGTAGATTTGTCTGCTCACCAGCATCCTTAGTGTCATGGACTGTCTGAGTGCCGACACTCACCAAGCATTTCAAGGGAACACTGCCCATCTCTGTTGCTATATTACGTGTATCTGGGTATGTCTGTGTTGCAGCATTCCTGCAAATGAATGAATAAGATATTAAAATGTGGCATATACTGTAGGTACATGGGTGATTGTGTATTATCTCATGGCCATATCTTACATAGAAAAGCATAAAGCTCTCATTGTTTACGATTGATCTCATTTTGAAATTTCTTACACTGTATAAATTCAAAATGGATTGTACATGCTTTGCGCATTACTGTCTATGGAGAGAAAACAGTAAATACAAGTCAATCTATTGAAAAGATAAAAAGAATGAGATGCATGTACAGTCTACATTCCGTCAGACAGAACGAAATACTTTGACATGACCGAAGTTTGACTGTTTATTTGTTTAATCTGTTCTACTGCCCACATACTTATAGCCGGCTAAATGAAGTCACATTTTAATTACATCCCAAATGCAGCAGGGCCTTGTCACACCCTTGTGACTTCACTGGTTAGCATGGTTATAGAGCTGTCTGCTGGTAGTTGTAATTGTGTATTTCACATCACTTGACATTTAGTTATGATTGCTACATAAACATGTCACATGAAGGTGGGGATCAGCTTAATGAAACTTTACTTTGTGGCTTCACCTAATACAATGACTGAAAATTTGAATATATCAAATATATAAATAATGTGATAATATCTTGAGTAACTTTTGAAGTAATATCATATTTATTTCTAAACTTTAGTTTTTTACGAGAAAAAAAATTGTAAAAAATATGTTAATTAACGGTGTAAATAACGTCTGTGTAAGAAACTTCCTAACCCTGATAACAGATATTGACCATATTTCCATAGATGATTTTAGTACTAGTAGATCATAATGTACATTTGTCCTATAAATCATTTCACATGTTATAACCGTGACATGAGCACACTTGTTAAAATACCACTGTAATATTGTATTTAATATTTACTAAAATGAGAAAATGTGATATAAAATTACTGATGTAGTAATAAACTGATACTCGATTAAATAATCTGCTGTATTATTTTGAACTTAAACTTGTCTCTTACAATCTGTCCAATTCGATCATGTCATGTTTGCCTAAATATGTTAATTGATCAATATCAATCTGATTAATTATAAATACGATGAGCCAATTATCCAAGTTAACACCTGCTGCATTGCTTAAATGAAGTATTTGTATGTTTCTTTCGGCCAAGATTCATGCTACGGCAACATATAATGATTGTGATAGCATTGTTTCCAGTATGTGCACGCACATAGTAGACCCACCGTTCTATCGTAATGTTAAATTATGATAACATCCTCACTCGAAAGAATCTGACCCCATTAGGGCTAGTAACAATAGAATAATGGTAACCACTCAACAAGAGTCCCACTTTTATACACTATTCAAATAAATATGGCTGTTAGGTTTCAATTACCTCATATGATTAGCATGTGGAGCTGGTTCTTCACAGTAGTCATGCAAATTAAGAGATATGTCCAAGGAAGAATGGTCCGCACCTTGGATGAGACTGATTGATACTGTATTATCGTGATCATAATCATCTAACTTTGTGGCAGTGTACATTTCACTCTGATCGTCCTCATTAATCTCGGTAATGTGTTCATTCTCACCACGATTCTGAAGAAAAGGAAGAATGCATTTGCTCAGGCTGTATGTGTGTGATACATGTACTTATAATCATCAGTCATAGTATTGAACCATGGAGCCTCAGTCACGGATTCCAGAGTCCTTTTTTATAAATACAAATCACAGATACAGTAGGATTGTAGTAAATGGCAATTGGGTTCTTTATGTGACACAGTTTAGCCCTGAATATAGAGACACCATCTAGCATGGGAATGAGGCATTCTGAGAACACGCTGTACCAGGCAAGACTACCATAGACACTCGGAAGCTAAACTAGCACGAAGTATTCTGATACTGAATATCCGTTAGCTAGGTAGTTCCCTGATGCTTTGGCTACTACTTTAATGGTGTTTTTCGGGCCCATGTGTGACTACAGACTCGGTTGGAGAGGACTATACTCCGTTGAATTTCTGTATGAACGGTTGTCTGGATACAAAAGATATGAAGAGGGAAGTGTAGTAATAATAAAGACTTATACTGTCTCGCTATATAGCTAGCTGTTATAGCGATGCGGTAGAGTGTTTGTCTCCAGGTAATGGAGGATCAGCCAGTCTGGGTTCGAACACCAACTTGGGTTTGGTTACTTTAGGATCATAGGAGAAGTTGGCTAATGTTGGCAGAACTTGTTCAACTTGGTTTTGCCATATTTACTTCAATATATGATGGATTGTGTAAAATATGTTCATTGCATGCAATGTATAACTAGATCTGCATAGAGCAAATAAAATATTAATTAACACGCCATGAAAGACAAGTTGACGAAGCGAGTGCCTAATTTAGTAATTACACATAATTAATTCATCAATCAAACTTACCGAGGTAGGAAAAACCTTTTTCTGTCCATTTTGTGTAGGAAATATCGATAGAAGTGTGTGCAAAAATGTCGGACCTCTGAATTCAACGAAATGTTCACTGCATAGTAGTTTGTTGACGTTCCATTTAAATGTTCTCATCACAGTTTTGCGGTCCCTAGAAATACCGAAAGACTCCTAAACACCGAAAAATACCGAAAGACACCGAAAACCAGTATATAACAGCAATATAAGTAAGAAGTAACGTGTTCTATCTATTTATTAAGCATATTACACCTTATTCACTTAATAACTGCCCTTTATAATGATTAATTATAAAGTTATGAGAGTATTTCGGCGATTTCATTTTCAAGGGAGACTATTCCTACTCTACCGTATACCGAAAGACACTGAAGATATGTTTAAAACAACACTAAAATGAATGAATTAATGTGTTTATAGCTACATATTAACATTTCTATACATTATAACTGTTTATTGAAATAAAATATGTCCTTTAGGAGTGTATTTCGGTATATATTACACAATATCGCCACCAGTCCTATACCGAAAGACACATTCATTTTCAAGGGAGACTAATCCTACTCTACCGAAAGACACTTTTAAGTTCTGCATATATTATACAATATCGCCGCCAGTTCTATACCGAAAGACACTTACGTTCTGCATACAAAACAATAAAAATAATGAATTAGCTATTTATTAAGTTTAATATACCTAATAACTGTGAATTGCTATAATATCTGTCTTGTATAGCGATTTATTTTAATGTTCTGAGAGTAGTTCGGTGATTTCATTTATTTTCAAGGGAGACTAATCCTACTCTACCGAAAGACACTTAAGTTCTGCATTTCTGTATATATTACACAATATCACCCCCAGTCCTATACCGAAAGACACATTCATTTTCAAGGGAGACTAATCCTACTCTACCGTATACCGAAAGACACTTACGTTCTGCATACCAAACAATAACAATAATGAATTAGCTTAGTAATAGCTATTTATTAAGTTTAATATACTTAATAACTGTGAAGTGACTTAATATCTGCCCTGTATAGTGATTTATTTTAATGTTTAGATTTCATTTATTTTCAAGGGAGACTAATCCTACTCTACCGAAAGACACTTTTAACAATGAAAATAATGAATTAGCGTAGTTAATTGACTTAATATCTGTCATATCATATCCAGAAATATTTAAAATAGACAGCGTTCACTTACTCTGCCCAATTAGCTAATGTTGTAATTAATAATATTATTATTGTGAGCAGTTAACACCATGTTTGACACTTAAACATGATTTAACTCACAAACACTATAAAAACTGTCACCGATATGCGTAGTTATAATTGACAGTGTTCGCTTTATCTGCTCAATTAGGTAATGCTGTAATTAATAATCTCTTGCGAGCAGTTAACACCGTGTCACTTGATTTTACTTTTAAACAAACACTATAAAAACGGTCAGCCGTATGTATATCGTATCATAATCACTGATAACCACTGATAAACCATGTATAGCTTTTGCTTGTTTGGTGACAGCTATGTTGAGAGGCTGAGACGATACTGCAACAATGAGCTAGCTGTTCCTGGAGAGGTACATTTCATCGGAAGGGGTGGACTACGGTGTGATAGAATGGACAGCAACCTTCTACAACGTGTGATGAAGGTCAACGCCAAGGTGGTATTGGTTAATCTCGGGGGCAATGATATAACTGCCACGTCTACACCCAAGGACATATTTAACAGCCTATGCACTATTGTTGAATATATACAGTCGTCAGGTGTAGAAGTGTTCATAGCAGAGGTCATCACCCGTGGGAACTTCGCCAAGTCACCTGGGTTGACCAAAGCGAGTTTCGACAAGCAGCGTAAGAAGATAAACCACATGCTGGCCAACAAATATGAGCATCGATTTGTCAGGTTCCGAGATATCAAGTACCCGACGGATTACCTACCGGATCTGGTCCATCTACACAACAACCAGGCTGAGAAGCGTAACAGCGGCATGCGGAAGTTTGAGTGTAGGATTGTCCGAACACTGTGCAACTACAAGAAACTATAATAAGTAGCCACGGCCCTTTTCAGGGCCATACATATTAATAAAAAGAATTAGCTCTCAGATATTGTCAATTGTTTTTATAATATGTACGTAAGTGTCTTTCGGTATACGGTAGAGAAGGATTAGTCTCCCTTGAAAATAAAATCTAAACATTAAAATAAATCACTATACAGGGCAGATATTAAGTCACTTCACAGTTATTAGGTATATTAAACTTAATAAATAGCTATTACTAAGCTAATTCATTATTTTTATTGTTTTGTATGTAGAACGTAAGTGTCTTTCGGTATACGGTAGAGAAGGATTAGTCTCCCTTGAAAATGAAGTGTCTTTCGGTATAGAACTGGTGGCGATATTGTGTAATATATACCGAAATACACTCCTAAAGGACATATTTTATTTCAATAAACAGTTATAATGTATAGAAATGTTAATATGTGGCTATAAACACATTAATTCATTCATTTTAGTGTTGTTTTATACATATCTTCAGTGTCTTTCGGTATACGGTAGAGTAGGATTAGTCTCCCTTGAAAATGAAATCGCCGAAATACTCTCATAACTTTATAATTAATCATTATAAAGGGCAGATATTAAGTCAATAAGGTGTAATATGCTTAATAAATAGATAGAACACGTTACTTCTTACTTATATTGCTGTTATATACTGGTTTTCGGTGTCTTTCGGTATTTTTCGGTGTTTAGGAGTCTTTCGGTATTTCTAGGGACCCCAGTTTTGCATCATTGAACCCATATCCGTGTCAGTTGATCGTTTTGTGGAAATCTGTGCAACGAAACAGTTCTACCGTCCACAACTTTACCACGACATATTCCTTTGCATATGCAACACTATTTCAATGACCGTTTCTTTCCTTTATCAGTATTCATTATGTAATTCTTAAGCAAATGTTGTCTAGCCCTTAGTTTGTGAATATCGAAAGCAGAATAGTAGTCCCCGGAAGTTGCGGGTACCTCTTCGCACATGCGCACTTGTCACAATGGGAGATAATTCGCAAGGGAGACTACCTATTTTCGGGAAAGGCCTATATCTACGTATATTATGGATTACGACGGGCTTCTAGTAGAACACACAGTCGACAGGTTTGTAGATACACTAGGCTATATCTCCGTATATTATGGATGGCGGAGGGCTTCGAGTAGAACACACAGTCGACAGGTTTGTAGATAGACTTAGCTATATCCCCGTATATTATGGATGGCGGAGGGCTTCGAGTAGAACATACAGTCGACAGGTTTGTAGATATACTTGGCTATATCTCCGTATATTATGGATGGCGGAGGGCTTCGAGTAGAACACACAGTCGACAGGTTTGTAGATAAACTAGGCTATATCCCCGTATTGTATGGATGGCGACGGCTTCGAGTAGAACACATAGTCGACAGGTTTGTAGATACACTTGGCTATATCTCCGTATATTATGGATGGCGGAGGGCTTCGAATAGAACACACAGTCAACAGGTTTGTAGATAGACTGGCTATATTCCGTATATTAGGATGGCGACGGCTTCGAGTAGAACACACAGTCGACAGGTTTGTAGATAGACTTGGCTATATCTCCGTATATTAGGATGGCGACGGGCTTCGAGTAGAACACACAGTCGACAGTTTGTAGATAGACTTGGCTATATCTCCGTATATTATGGATGGCGGGGCTTCGAGTAGAACACACAGTCGACAGGTTTGTAGATACACTAGGCTTATCTCCGTATATGGATGGCGAGGGCTTCGAGTAGAACACACAGTCGACAGGTTTGTAGATACACTGGCTATATCTCCGTATATTATGGATGGCGGAGGGCTTCGAGTAGAACACACAGTCGACAGGTTTGTAGATACACTAGGCTATATCTCCGTATATTATGGATGGCGGAGGGCTTCGAGTAGAACACACAGTCGACAGGTTTGTAGATACACTAGGCTATATCTCCGTATATTATGGATGGCGGAGGGCTTCGAGTAGAACACACAGTCGACAGGTTTGTAGATACACAGGCTATATCTCCTATATGGATGGCGGAGGGCTTCGAGTAGAACACACAGTCGACAGGTTTGTAGATACACTAGGCTATATCTCCGTATATTATGGATGGCGAAGGGCTTCGAGTAGAACACACAGTCGACAGGTTTGTAGATACACTAGGCTATATCTCCGTATTATGGATGGCGGAGGGCTTCGAGTAGAACACACAGTCGACAGGTTTGTAGATAGACTAGGCTATATCTCCGTATTGTATGGATGGCGACGGGCTTCGAGTAGAACACACAGTCGACAGGTTTGTAGATAAACTAGGCTATATCTCCGTATTGTATGGATGGCGACGGGCTTCGAGTAGAACACACAGTCGACAGGTTTGTAGATAGACTAGGCTATATCTCCGTATTGTATGGATGGCGAAGGGCTTCGAGTAGAACACACAGTCGACAGGTTTGTAGATACACTAGGCTATATCTCCGTATATTATGGATGGCGACGGGCTTCGAGTAGAACACACAGTCGACAGGTTTGTAGATAGACTAGGCTATATCTCCGTATTGTATGGATGGCGAGGGCTTCGAGTAGAACACACAGTCGACAGGTTTGTAGATACACTAGGCTATATCTCCGTATAGTATGGATGGCGAGGGCTTCGAGTAGAACACACAGTCGACAGGTTTGTAGATAGACTAGGCTATATCTCCGTTTGTATGGATGGCGACGGCTTCGAGTAGAACACACAGTCGACAGGTTTTATACACTAGGCTATATCTCCGTAATTATGGATGGCGACGGGCTCGAGTAGAACACACAGTCGAAGGTTGTAGATACACTAGGCTATATCTCCGTATTGTATGGATGGCGAAGGGCTTCGAGTAGAACACACAGTCGACAGGTTTGTAGATACACTAGGCTATATCTCCGTATATTATGGATGGCGAAGGGCTTCGAGTAGAACACACAGTCGACAGGTTTGTAGATAGACTAGGCTATATCTCCGTATATTATGGATGGCGGAGGGCTTCGAGTAGAACACACAGTCGACAGGTTTGTAGATACACTAGGCTATATCTCCGTATATTATGGATGGCGGAGGGCTTCGAGTAGAACACACAGTCGACAGGTTTGTAGATAACTAGGCTATATCTCCGTATTGTATGGATGGCGACGGGCTTCGAGTAGAACACATAGTCGACAGGTTTGTAGATACACTTGGCTATATCTCCGTATATTATGGATGGCGGAGCTTCGAGTGAACACACAGTCACAGGTTTGTAGATAGACTTGGCTATATCTCCGTATATTAGGGATGGCGACGGGCTTCGAGTAGAACACACAGTCGACAGGTTTGTAGATAGACTTGGCTATATCTCCGTATATTAGGGATGGCGACGGGCTTCGAGTAGAACACACAGTCGACAGGTTTGTAGATAGACTTGGCTATATCTCCGTATATTATGGATGGCGGAGGGCTTCGAGTAGAACACACAGTCGACCGGTGTGTAGATGCACTAGGCTTTATATCCATACATTATGGATGGCGAAGGGCTTCGAGTAGAACACACAGTCGACAGGTTTGTAGATACACTAGGCTATATCTCCGTATATTATGGATGGCGGAGGGCTTTGAGTAGAACACACAGTCGACAGGTTTGTAGATACACTAGGCTATATCTCCGTATATTATGGATGGCGGAGGGCTTCGAGTAGAACACACAGTCAACAGGTTTGTAGATACACTAGGCTATATCTCCGTATATTATGGATGGCGACGGGCTTCGAGTAGAACACACAGTCCACAGGTTTGTAGATACAGATGGCGGAGGGCTTCGAGTAGAACACACAGTCGACAGGTTTGTAGATACACTAGGCTATATCTCCGTATATTATGGATGGCGACGGGCTTCGAGTAGAACACACAGTCGACAGGTTTGTAGATAGACTAGGCTATATCTCCGTATTGTATGGATGGCGGAGGGCTTCGAGTAGAACACACAGTCGACAGGTTTGTAGATACACTATGTTATATCTCCGTATATTATGGATGGCGACGGGCTTCGAGTAGAACACACAGTCGACAGGTGTGTAGATACACGAGGCTATATCTCCGTATATTAGGGATGGCGACGGGCTTCGAGTAGAACACACAGTCGACAGGTTTGTAGATAGACTTGGCTATATCTCCGTATTGTATGGATGGCGACGGGCTTCGAGTAGAACACACAGTAGACAGGTGTGTAGATACACTAGGCTATATCTCCGTACATTATGGATGGCGACGGGCTTCGAGTAGAACACACAGTCGAGAGGTTTGTAGATACACTAGGCTATATCTCCGTATATTATGGATGGCGACGGGCTTCGAGTAGAACACAAAGTCGACAGGTTTGTAGATACACTAGGCTATATCTCCGTATATTATGGATGGCGACGGGCTTCGAGTAGAACACACAGTCGACAGGTTTGTAGATAGACTAGGCTATATCTCCGTATTGTATGGATGGCGACGGGCTTCGAGTAGAACACACAGTCGACAGGTTTGTAGATACACTAGGCTATATCTCCGTACATTATGGATGGCGACGGGCTTCGAGTAGAACACACAGTCGACAGGTTTGTAGATACACTAGGCTATATCTCCGTATATTATGGATGGCGACGGGCTTCGAGTAGAACACACAGTCGACAGGTTTGTAGATACACTAGGCTATATCTCCGTATATTATGGATGGCGAAGGGCTTCGAGTAGAACACACAGTCGACAGGTTTGTAGATAAACTAGGCTATATCCCCGTATATTATGGATGGCGGAGGGCTTCGAGTAGAACATACAGTCGACAGGTTTGTAGATATACTTGGCTATATCTCCGTATATTATGGATGGCGGAGGGCTTCGAGTAGAACACACAGTCGACAGGTTTGTAGATAAACTAGGCTATATCCCCGTATTGTATGGATGGCGACGGGCTTCGAGTAGAACACATAGTCGACAGGTTTGTAGATACACTTGGCTATATCTCCGTATATTATGGATGGCGGAGGGCTTCGAGTTGAACACACAGTCAACAGGTTTGTAGATAGACTTGGCTATATCTCCGTATATTAGGGATGGCGACGGGCTTCGAGTAGAACACACAGTCGACAGGTTTGTAGATAGACTTGGCTATATCTCCGTATATTATGGATGGCGACGGGCTTCGAGTAGAACACACAGTCGACAGGTTTGTAGATAGACTTGGCTATATCTCCGTATATTATGGATGGCGGAGGGCTTCGAGTAGAACACACAGTCGACCGGTGTGTAGATGCACTAGGCTTTATATCCATACATTATGGATGGCGAAGGGCTTCGAGTAGAACACACAGTCGACAGGTTTGTAGATACACTAGGCTATATCTCCGTATATTATGGATGGCGGAGGGCTTTGAGTAGAACACACAGTCGACAGGTTTGTAGATACACTAGGCTATATCTCCGTATATTATGGATGGCGGAGGGCTTCGAGTAGAACACACAGT
>JABXNX010001626.1:0-12068 GCA_014843695.1 Archivesica marissinica | reverse complement strand
AACATAGATATTTCATATGTTTCCATAAATCCTCGCCCCTCGCCAACATAGATATTTCATATGTTTGTATAAATCCTCGCCCCTCGCCAACATAGATATTTCATATGTTTGTATAAATCCTCGCCAACATAGATATTTCATATGTTTGTATAAATCCTAGCCCCTCGCCAACATAGATATTTCATATGTTTGTATAAATCCTCGCCCCTCGCCACAAACCCCCCCCCCCCCCCCCCCCCAACACCCCCCCCCCCCCCCCCAACATAGATATTTCATATGTTTGTATAAATCCTCGCCCCCCAACATAGATATTTCATATGTTTGTATAAATCCTCGCCCCTCTCCAACATATATATTTCATATGTTTGAAAAATCCTCGCCCCTCGCCAACATAGATATTTCATATGTTTGCATAAATACTCGCCCCTCCCCAACATAGATATTTCATATGTTTGTATAATCCTCGCCCAACACAGATATTTCATATGTTTGTATAACCCCCCCCCCAACAAAACACACAAATCCTCGCCCCTCGCCAACATAGATATTTCATATGTTTGCATAAATACTGCCCCTCGCCAACATAGATATTTCATATGTTTGCATAAATCCTCGCCAACATAGATATTTCATATGTTTGTATAAATCCTCGCCCTCACCAACATAGATATTTCATATGTTTGTATAAATCCTCGCCCCTCGCCAACATAGATATTTCATATGTTTGTATAAATCCTCGCCCCTCGCCAACATAGATATTTCATATGTTTGCATAAATCCTCGCCAACAAAACAAAACACCCCCCTCACCAACATAGATATTTCATATGTTTGTATAAATCCTCGCCCCTCGCCAACATAGATATTTCATATGTTTGTATAAATCCTCGCCCCTCGCCAACATAGATATTTCATATGTTTGCATAAATCCTCGCCAACAAAACAAAACACCCCCCTCACAAACATAGATATTTCATATGTTTCCATAAATCCTCGCCCCTCGCCAACATAGATATTTCATATGTTTGTATAAATCCTCGCCCCTCGCCAACATAGATATTTCATATGTTTGCATAAACCCCCAACAAAACAAAACATCCTAGCCCCTCGCCCCTAGCCCCTCGCCCCTCGCCAATATAGATATTTCATATGTTTGTATAAATCCTCGCCCCTCGCAAACACAGATATTTCATATGTTTGTATAGATCCTCGCCCCTCGCCACATATGATATTTCATATGTTTGTATAAATCCTCGCCCCTCGCCAACATAGATATTTCATATGTTTGTATAAATCCTCGCCCCTCGCCAATAGATATTTCATATGTTTCCATAAATCCTCGCCCCTCGCCAACATAGATATTTCATATGTTTGTATAAATCCTCGCCCCTCGCCAACATAGATATTTCATATGTTTGTATAAATCCTCGCCCCTCGCCAACATAGATATTTCATATGTTTGTATAAATCCTCGCCCCTCGCCAACATAGATATTTCATATGTTTGTATAAATCCTCGCCCCTCGCCAACATAGATATTTCATATGTTTGTATAAATCCTCGCCCCTCGCCAACATAGATATTTCATATGTTTGTATAAATCCTCGCCCCTCGCCAACATAGATATTTCATATGTTTGTATAAATCCTCGCCCCTCGCCAACATAGATATTTCATATGTTTGTATAAATCCTCGCCCCTCGCCAACATAGATATTTCATATGTTTGTATAAATCCTCGCCCCTCGCCAACATAGATATTTCATATGTTTGTATAAATCCTCGCCCCTCGCCAACATAGATATTTCATATGTTTGTATAAATCCTCGCCCCTCGCCAACATAGATATTTCATATGTTTGTATAATCTCGCCCCTCGCCAACATAGATATTTCATATGTTTGTATAAATCCTCGCCCCTCGCCAACATAGATATTTCATATGTTTGTATAAATCCTCGCCCCTCGCCAACATACCAACATAGATATTTCATATGTTTGTATAATCCTCGCCCCTCGCCAACATAGATATTTCATATGTTTGCATAAATCCTCGCCCCTCGCCAACATAGATATTTCATATGTTTGCATAAATCCTCGCCCCTCGCCAACATAGATATTTCATATGTTTGTATAAATCCTCGCCCCTCGCCAACATAGATATTTCATATGTTTGTATAAATCCTCGCCCCTCGCCAACATAGATATTTCATATGTTTGTATAGATCCTCGCCCCTCACCAATATAAATATTTCATATATTTGCATAAATCCTCGCCCCTCGCCAACATATATATTTCATATGTTTGCACAAATCCTCGCCCCTCGCCAACATAGATATTTCATATGTTTGCATAAATCCTCGCCCCTCGCAAACATAGATATTTCATATGTTTGTATAAATCCTCGCCAACATAGATATTTCATATGTTTGTATAAATCCTCGCCCCTCGCCAACATATATATTTCATGTGTTTGCACAAATCCTAGCCCCTCGCCAACATAGATATTTCATATGTTTGCATAAATACTGCCCCTCGCCAACATAGATATTTCATATGTTTGTATAAATCCTCGCCCCTCGCCAACATAGATATTTCATATGTTTGTATAAATCCTCGCCCTCGCCAATATAGATATTTCATATGTTTCCATAAATCCTCGCCCCTCGCCAACATAGATATTTCATATGTTTGTAAAAATCCTCGCCCCTCGCCAACATAGTTATTTCATATGTTTGTATAAATCCTCGCCCCTCGCCAACATAGATATTTCATATGTTTGTATAAATCCTCGCCCCTCGCCAACATAGATATTTCATATGTTTGTATAGATCCTCGCCCCTCGCCAACATAGATATTTCATATGTTTGTATATATCCTCGCCCCTCGCAAACATAGATATTTCATATGTTTCCATAAATCCTCGCCCCTCGCCAACATAGATATTTCATATGTTTGTATAAATCCTCGCCCCTCGCAAACACAGATATTTCATATGTTTGCATAGATCCTAGCCCCTCGCCCCTCGCCCCTCGCCAACATAGATATTTCAAATGTTTGTATAAATCCTCGCCCCTCGCCAACATAGATATTTCATATGTTTGTATAAATCCTCGCCCCTCGCCAACATAGATATTTCATATGTTTGTATAAATCCTCGCCCCTCGCCAACATAGATATTTCATATGTTTGTATAAATCCTCGCCCCTCGCCAACATAGATATTTCATATGATTGTATAAATCCTCGCCAACATAGATATTTCATATGTTTGTATAAATCCTCGCCCCTCGCCCCTCGCCCATCGCCAACATATATATTTCATGTGTTTGCACAAATCCTCGCCCCTCGCCAACATAGATATTTCATATGTTTGCATAAATACTGCCCCTCGCCAATATAGATATTTCATATTTTTGTATAATTCCTCGCCCCTCACAAACACAGATATTTCATATGTTTGTATAGATCCTCGCCCCTCGCCAACATAGATATTTCATATGTTTGTATAGATCCTCGCCCCTCGCCAACATAGATATTTCATATGTTTGTATAGATCCTCGCCCCTCACCAATATAAATATTTCATATGTTTGCATAAATCATCGCCCCTCGCCAACATAGATATTTCATATGTTTGTATAAATGCTCGCCCCTCGCCAACATAGATATTTCAAATGTTTGTATAAATCCTCGCCCCTAGCCAACATATATATTTCATATGTTTGCACAAATCCTCGCCCCTCGCCAACATAGATATTTCATATGTTTGCATAAATCTTCGCCCCTCGCCAACATATATATTTCATGTGTTTGCATAAATACTGCCCCTCGCCAATATAGATATTTCATATGTTTGTATAAATCCTCGCCCCTCGCAAACACAGATATTTCATATGTTTGTATAGATCCTCGCCCCTCGCCAACATAGATATTTCATATGTTTGTATAAATCCTCGCCCCTCGCCAACATAGATATTTCATATGTTTGTATAAATCCTCGCCCCTCGCCAATATAGATATTTCATATGTTTCCATAAATCCTCGCCCCTCGCCAACATAGATATTTCATATGTTTGTACAAATCCTCGCCCCTCGCCAACATAGTTATTTCATATGTTTGTATAAATCCTCGCCCCTCGCCAACATAGATATTTCATATGTTTGTATAAATCCTCGCCCCTCGCCAACATAGATATTTCATATGTTTGTATAGATCCTCGCCCCTCGCCAATATAGATATTTCATATGTTTCCATATATCCTCGCCCCTCGCCAACATAGATATTTCATATGTTTTTATAAATCCTCGCCCCTCGCCAACATAGATATTTCATATGTTTCCATAAATCCTCGCCCCTCGCCAACATAGATATTTCATATGTTTGTATAAATCCTCGCCCCTCGCCAACATAGATATTTCATATGTTTGTATAAATCCTCGCCCCTCGCCAACATAGATATTTCATATGTTTGCACAAATCCTCGCCCCTCGCCAACATAGATATTTCATATGTTTGCACAAATCCTCGCCCCTCGCCAACATAGATATTTCATATGTTTGCAAAAATCCTCGCCAACATAGATATTTCATATGTTTGCACAAATCCTCGCCAACATAGATATTTCATATGTTTGCACAAATCCTCGCCAATATAGATATTTCATATGTTTGCATAAATCCTCGCCAATATAGATATTTCATATGTTTGCACAAATCCTCGCCAACACAGATATTTCATATGTTTGCACAAATCCTCGCCAACATAGATATTTCATATGTTTGCACAAATCCTCGCCAACATAGATATTTCATATGTTTGCACAAATCCTCGCCAATATAGATATTTCATATGTTTGCACAAATCCTCGCCAACATAGATATTTCATATGTTTGCATAAATCCTCGCCAACATAGATATTTCATATGTTTTTATACATCCTCGCCCTCACCAACATAGATATTTCATATGTTTGTATAAATCCTCGCCCCTCGCCAACATAGATATTTCATATGTTTGTATAAATCCTCGCCCCTCGCCAACATAGATATTTCATATGTTTGCATAAATCCTCGCCAACATAGATATTTCATATGTTTGTATACATCCTCGCCCTCACCAACATAGATATTTCATATGTTTGTATAAATCCTCGCCCCTCGCCAACATAGATATTTCATATGTTTGTATAAATCCTCGCCCCTCGCCAATATAGATATTTCATATTTTTGTATAATTCCTCGCCCCTCACAAACACAGATATTTCATATGTTTGTATAGATCCTCGCCCCTCGCCAACATAGATATTTCATATGTTTGTATAAATCCTCGCCCCTCGCCAACATAGATATTTCATATGTTTGTATAAATCCTCGCCCCTCGCCAACATAGATATTTCATATGTTTGTATAAATCCTCGCCCCTCGCCAACATAGATATTTCATATGTTTGCATAAATCCTCGCCCCTCGCCAACATAGATATTTCATATGTTTGTACAAATCCTCGCCCCTCGCCAACATAGATATTTCATATGTTTGTATAAATCCTCGCCCCTCGCCAACATAGATATTTCATATGTTTGTATAAATGCTCGCCCCT
The DNA here is from genome assembly GCA_014843695.1 of Archivesica marissinica. Taxonomy (NCBI): domain Eukaryota; kingdom Metazoa; phylum Mollusca; class Bivalvia; order Venerida; family Vesicomyidae; genus Archivesica; species Archivesica marissinica. Next base: position 6,474 of record JABXNX010001626.1, on the reverse strand, counting down.
CGCCAACATAGATATTTCATATGTTTGCATAAATCCTCGCCAACATAGATATTTCATATGTTTGTATAAATCCTCGCCCTCCCAACATAGATATTTCATATGTTTGTATAAATCCTCGCCCCTCGCCAACATAGATATTTCATATGTTTGTATAAATCCTCGCCCCTCGCCAACATAGATATTTCATATGTTTGTATAAATCCTCGCCAACAAACAAAAACCCCCCTCGCCAACATAGATATTTCATATGTTTGTATAAATCCTCGCCCCTCGCCAACATAGATATTTCATATGTTTGTATAAATCCTCGCCCCTCGCCAACATAGATATTTCATATGTTTGCATAAATCCTCGCCAACATAGATATTTCATATGTTTGTATAAATCCTCGCCCCTCGCCAACATAGATATTTCATATGTTTGTATAAATCCTCGCCCCTCGCCAACATAGATATTTCATATGTTTGTATAGATCCTCGCCCCTCACCAATATAAATATTTCATATATTTGCATAAATCCTCGCCCCTCGCCAACATATATATTTCATATGTTTGCACAAATCCTCGCCCCTCGCCAACATAGATATTTCATATGTTTGCATAAATCCTCGCCCCTCGCAAACATAGATATTTCATATGTTTGTATAAATCCTCGCCAACATAGATATTTCATATGTTTGTATAAATCCTCGCCCCTCGCCAACATATATATTTCATGTGTTTGCACAAATCCTAGCCCCTCGCCAACATAGATATTTCATATGTTTGCATAAATACTGCCCCTCGCCAATATAGATATTTCATATGTTTGTATAAATCCTCGCCCCTCGCCAACATAGATATTTCATATGTTTGTATAAATCCTCGCCCTCGCCAATATAGATATTTCATATGTTTCCATAAATCCTCGCCCCTCGCCAACATAGATATTTCATATGTTTGTAAAAATCCTCGCCCCTCGCCAACATAGTTATTTCATATGTTTGTATAAATCCTCGCCCCTCGCCAACATAGATATTTCATATGTTTGTATAAATCCTCGCCCCTCGCCAACATAGATATTTCATATGTTTGTATAGATCCTCGCCCCTCGCCAACATAGATATTTCATATGTTTGTATATATCCTCGCCCCTCGCAAACATAGATATTTCATATGTTTCCATAAATCCTCGCCCCTCGCCAACATAGATATTTCATATGTTTGTATAAATCCTCGCCCCTCGCAAACACAGATATTTCATATGTTTGCATAGATCCTAGCCCCTCGCCCCTCGCCCCTCGCCCTCGCCAACATAGATATTTCATATGTTTGTATAAATCCTCGCCCCTCGCCAACATAGATATTTCATATGTTTGTATAAATCCTCGCCCCTCGCCAACATAGATATTTCATATGTTTGTATAAATCCTCGCCCCTCGCCAACATAGATATTTCATATGTTTGTATAAATCCTCGCCCCTCGCCAACATAGATATTTCATATGATTGTATAAATCCTCGCCAACATAGATATTTCATATGTTTGTATAAATCCTCGCCCCTCGCCCCTCGCCCATCGCCAAAATATATATTTCATGTGTTTGCACAAATCCTCGCCCCTCGCCAACATAGATATTTCATATGTTTGCATAAATACTGCCCCTCGCCAATATAGATATTTCATATTTTTGTATAATTCCTCGCCCCTCACAAACACAGATATTTCATATGTTTGTATAGATCCTCGCCCCTCGCCAACATAGATATTTCATATGTTTGTATAGATCCTCGCCCCTCGCCAACATAGATATTTCATATGTTTGTATAGATCCTCGCCCCTCACCAATATAAATATTTCATATGTTTGCATAAATCATCGCCCCTCGCCAACATAGATATTTCATATGTTTGTATAAATGCTCGCCCCTCGCCAACATAGATATTTCAAATGTTTGTATAAATCCTCGCCCCTAGCCAACATATATATTTCATATGTTTGCACAAATCCTCGCCCCTCGCCAACATAGATATTTCATATGTTTGCATAAATCTTCGCCCCTCGCCAACATATATATTTCATGTGTTTGCATAAATACTGCCCCTCGCCAATATAGATATTTCATATGTTTGTATAAATCCTCGCCCCTCGCAAACACAGATATTTCATATGTTTGTATAGATCCTCGCCCCTCGCCAACATAGATATTTCATATGTTTGTATAAATCCTCGCCCCTCGCCAACATAGATATTTCATATGTTTGTATAAATCCTCGCCCCTCGCCAATATAGATATTTCATATGTTTCCATAAATCCTCGCCCCTCGCCAACATAGATATTTCATATGTTTGTACAAATCCTCGCCCCTCGCCAACATAGTTATTTCATATGTTTGTATAAATCCTCGCCCCTCGCCAACATAGATATTTCATATGTTTGTATAAATCCTCGCCCCTCGCCAACATAGATATTTCATATGTTTGTATAGATCCTCGCCCCTCGCCAATATAGATATTTCATATGTTTCCATATATCCTCGCCCCTCGCCAACATAGATATTTCATATGTTTTTATAAATCCTCGCCCCTCGCCAACATAGATATTTCATATGTTTCCATAAATCCTCGCCCCTCGCCAACATAGATATTTCATATGTTTGTATAAATCCTCGCCCCTCGCCAACATAGATATTTCATATGTTTGTATAAATCCTCGCCCCTCGCCAACATAGATATTTCATATGTTTGCACAAATCCTCGCCCCTCGCCAACATAGATATTTCATATGTTTGCACAAATCCTCGCCCCTCGCCAACATAGATATTTCATATGTTTGCAAAAATCCTCGCCAACATAGATATTTCATATGTTTGCACAAATCCTCGCCAACATAGATATTTCATATGTTTGCACAAATCCTCGCCAATATAGATATTTCATATGTTTGCATAAATCCTCGCCAATATAGATATTTCATATGTTTGCACAAATCCTCGCCAACACAGATATTTCATATGTTTGCACAAATCCTCGCCAACATAGATATTTCATATGTTTGCACAAATCCTCGCCAACATAGATATTTCATATGTTTGCACAAATCCTCGCCAATATAGATATTTCATATGTTTGCACAAATCCTCGCCAACATAGATATTTCATATGTTTGCATAAATCCTCGCCAACATAGATATTTCATATGTTTTTATACATCCTCGCCCTCACCAACATAGATATTTCATATGTTTGTATAAATCCTCGCCCCTCGCCAACATAGATATTTCATATGTTTGTATAAATCCTCGCCCCTCGCCAACATAGATATTTCATATGTTTGCATAAATCCTCGCCAACATAGATATTTCATATGTTTGTATACATCCTCGCCCTCACCAACATAGATATTTCATATGTTTGTATAAATCCTCGCCCCTCGCCAACATAGATATTTCATATGTTTGTATAAATCCTCGCCCCTCGCCAATATAGATATTTCATATTTTTGTATAATTCCTCGCCCCTCACAAACACAGATATTTCATATGTTTGTATAGATCCTCGCCCCTCGCCAACATAGATATTTCATATGTTTGTATAAATCCTCGCCCCTCGCCAACATAGATATTTCATATGTTTGTATAAATCCTCGCCCCTCGCCAACATAGATATTTCATATGTTTGTATAGATCCTCGCCCCTCACCAATATAAATATTTCATATGTTTGCATAAATCATCGCCCCTCGCCAACATAGATATTTCATATGTTTGTATAAATGCTCGCCCCTCGCCAACATAGATATTTCAAATGTTTGTATAAATCCTCGCCCCTAGCCAACATATATATTTCATATGTTTGCACAAATCCTCGCCCCTCGCCAACATAGATATTTCATATGTTTGCATAAATCCTCGCCCCTCGCCAACATAGATATTTCATATGTTTGTATAAATCCTCGCCAACATAGATATTTCATATGTTTGTATAAATCTTCGCCCCTCGCCAACATATATATTTCATGTGTTTGCATAAATACTGCCCCTCGCCAATATAGATATTTCATATGTTTGTATAAATCCTCGCCCCTCGCAAACACAGATATTTCATATGTTTGTATAGATCCTCGCCCCTCGCCAACATAGATATTTCATATGTTTGTATAAATCCTCGCCCCTCGCCAACATAGATATTTCATATGTTTGTATAAATCCTCGCCCCTCGCCAATATAGATATTTCATATGTTTCCATAAATCCTCGCCCCTCGCCAACATAGATATTTCATATGTTTGTACAAATCCTCGCCCCTCGCCAACATAGTTATTTCATATGTTTGTATAAAATCCTCCCAACATAATATTTCATTGTTTGAAAATCCTCGCCCCTCGCCAACATAGATATTTCATATGTTTGTATAAATGCTCGCCCCTCGCCAACATAGATATTTCATATGTTTGCATAAATCCTCGCCAACATAGATATTTCATATGTTTGTATAAATCCTCGCCCCTCGCCAACATAGATATTTCATATGTTTGTATAAATCCTCGCCCCTCGCCAACATAGATATTTCATATGTTTGCATAAATCTGCCCTCGCCAACATAGATATTTCATATGTTTGTATAAATCCTCGCCCCTCGCCAACATAGATATTTCATATGTTTGTATAAATCCTCGCCCTCGCCAAATAGATATTTCATATGTTTCATAAATCCCTCCCAACATAGATATTTCATATGTTTGTAAAATCCTCGCCCCTCGCCAACATAGATATTTCATATGTTTGTATAAATCCTCGCCCCTCGCCAACATAGATATTTCATATGTTTGTATAAATCCTCGCCCCTCGCCAACATAGATATTTCATATGTTTGTATAAATCCTCGCCCCTCGCCAACATAGATATTTCATATGTTTGTATAAATCCTCGCCCCTCGCCAACATAGATATTTCATATGTTTGTATAAATCCTCGCCCTCGCCAACATAGATATTTCATATGTTTGTATAAATCCTCGCCCCTCGCAACAAGATATTTCATATTTTGATAATCCTCCCCTCGCCCTCGCCCCTCGCCAACATAGATATTTCATATGTTTGTATAAATCCTCGCCCCTCGCCAACATAGATATTTCATATGTTTGTATAAATCCTCGCCCCTCGCCAACATAGATATTTCATATGTTTGTATAAATCCTCGCCCCTCGCCAACATAGATATTTCATATGTTTGTATAAATCCTCGCCCCTCGCCAACATAGATATTTCATATGTTTGTATAAATCCTCGCCAACATAGATATTTCATATGTTTGTATAAATCCTCGCCCCTCGCCAACATATATATTTCATGTGTTTGCACAAATCCTCGCCCCTCGCCAACATAGATATTTCATATGTTTGCATAAATACTGCCCCTCGCCAACATAGATATTTCATATTTTTGTATAAATCCTCGCCCCTCGCAAACACAGATATTTCATATGTTTGTATAGATCCTCGCCCCTCGCCAACATAGATATTTCATATGTTTGTATAGATCCTCGCCCCTCGCCAACATAGATATTTCATATGTTTGTATAGATCCTCGCCCCTCGCCAATATAAATATTTCATATGTTTGCATAAATCCTCGCCCCTCGCCAACATAGATATTTCATATGTTTGTATAAATGCTCGCCCCTCGCCAACATAGATATTTCAAATGTTTGTATAAATCCTCGCCCCTCGCCAACATATATATTTCATATGTTTGCACAAATCCTCGCCCCTCGCCAACATAGATATTTCATATGTTTGCATAAATCCTCGCCCCTCGCCAACATATATATTTCATGTGTTTGCATAAATACTGCCCCTCGCCAATATAGATATTTCATATGTTTGTATAAATCCTCGCCCCTCGCAAACACAGATATTTCATATGTTTGTATAGATCCTCGCCCCTCGCCAACATAGATATTTCATATGTTTGTATAAATCCTCGCCCCTCGCCAACATAGATATTTCATATGTTTGTATAAATCCTCGCCCCTCGCCAATATAGATATTTCATATGTTTCCATAAATCCTCGCCCCTCGCCAACATAGATATTTCATATGTTTGTACAAATCCTCGCCCCTCGCCAACATAGTTATTTCATATGTTTGTATAAATCCTCGCCCCTCGCCAACATAGATATTTCATATGTTTGTATAAATCCTCGCCCCTCGCCAACATAGATATTTCATATGTTTGTATAGATCCTCGCCCCTCGCCAATATAGATATTTCATATGTTTCCATAAATCCTCGCCCCTCGCCAACATAGATATTTCATATGTTTTTATAAATCCTCGCCCCTCGCCAACATAGATATTTCATATGTTTCCATAAATCCTCGCCCCTCGCCAACATAGATATTTCATATGTTTGTATAAATCCTCGCCCCTCGCCAACATAGATATTTCATATGTTTGTATAAATCCTCGCCCCTCGCCAACATAGATATTTCATATGTT
>JABXNX010001625.1:0-12069 GCA_014843695.1 Archivesica marissinica | reverse complement strand
GGCTACGTGTCCATATTCTTCATCGTATGTAACTGGTCAGTTTCGGCCATTGGTCTGTCTATCTATGTGTACAGTGTTGGTGTGTCTATATATATGTACAGTGTTGGTGTGTCTATATATATGTACTGTGTTGGTGTGTCTATCTATATGTACAGTGTTGGTGTGTCTATCTATATGTACAGTGTTGGTGTGTCTATTTATATGTACAGTGTTGGTGTGTCTATCTATATGTACAGTGTTGGTGTGTCTATCTATATATATAGTGTTGGTGTGTCTATCTATATGTACAGTGTTGGTGTGTCTATCTATATGTACAGTGTTGGTGTGTCTATCTATATGTACAGTGTTGGTGTGTCTATCTATATGTACAGTGTTGGTGTGTCTATATATATGTACAGTGTTGGTCTGTCTATCTATATGTACAGTGTTGGTCTGTCTATCTATATGTAGAGTGTTGGTCTGTCTATCAATATGTACAGTGTTGGTCTGTCTATCTATATGTACAGTGTTGGTCTGTCTATCTATATGTACAGTGTTGGTCTGTCTATATATATATGTACAGTGTTGGTGTGTCTATCTATATGTACAGTGTTGGTTTGTCTATATATATGTACAGTCTTGGTCTGTCTATCTATATGTACAGTGTTGGTCTGTCTATCTATATGTACAGTGTTGGTCTGTCTATCTATATGTACAGTGTTGGTCTATCTATATATATGTACAGTGTTGGTGTGTCTATATATATGTAGAGTGTTGGTGTGTCTATCTATATGTACAGTGTTGGTGTGTCTATCTATATGTACAGTGTTGGTGTGTCTATCTATATGTAGAGTGTTGGTGTGTCTATCTATATATATAGTGTTGGTGTGTCTATCTATATGTACAGTGTTGGTCTGTCTATCTATATGTACAGTGTTGGTGTGTCTATCTATATGTACAGTGTTGGTGTTCTATCTATATGTACAGTGTTGGTGTGTCTATATATATGTACAGTGTTGGTCTGTCTATCTATATGTACAGTGTTGGTCTGTCTATCTATATGTAGAGTGTTGGTCTGTCTATCTATATGTACAGTGTTGGTCTGTCTATCTATATGTACAGTGTTGGTCTGTCTATCTATATGTACAGTGTTGGTCTGTCATATATATATGTACAGTGTTGGTGTGTCTATCTATATGTACAGTGTTGGTTTGTCTATATATATGTACAGTGTTGGTCTGTCTATCTATATGTACAGTGTTGGTCTGTCTATCTATATGTACAGTGTTGGTCTGTCTATCTATATGTACAGTTTTGGTCTATCTATATATATGTAGAGTGTTGGTGTGTCTATATATATATACAGTGTTGGTGTGTCTATCTATATGTACAGTGTTGGTCTGTCTATCTATATGTACAGTGTTGGTGTGTCTATATATATGTACAGTGTTGGTCTGTCTATCTATATGTACAGTGTTGGTCTGTCTATATATATGTACAGTGTTGGTCTGTCTATCTATATGTACAGTGTTGGTGTGTCTATATATATGTACAGTGTTGGTCTGTCTATCTATATGTACAGTGTTGGTCTGTCTATCTATATGTACAGTGTTGGTGTGTCTATATATATGTACAGTGTTGGTGTGTCTATCTATATGTACAGTGCTGGTCTGTCTATCTATATGTACAGTGTTGGTCTGTCTATCTACATGTACAGGGTTGATGTGTTTATATATATATACAGTGTTGGTGTGTCTATCTATATGTACAGTGTTGGTCTGTCTATCTGTATGTACAGTGTTGGTCTGTCTATCTATATGTACAGTGTTGGTCTGTCTATATATATATGTACAGTGTTGGTCTGTCTATCTATATGTACAGTATTGGTCTGTCTATCTATCTATTGTACAGTGTTGGTGTGTCTATCTATATGTACTGTGTTGGTCTGTCTATATATATGTACAGTGTTGGTCTGTCTATCTATATGTACAGTGTTGGTCTGTCTATATATATGTACAGTGTTGGTCTGTCTATCTATATGTACAGTGTTGGTCTGTCTATATATATGTACAGTGTTGGTCTGTCTATCTATATGTACATTGTTGGTCTGTCTGTCTATCTATATGTACAGTGTTGGTGTGTCTATCTATATGTACTGTGTTGGTCTGTCTATATATATGTACAGTGTTGGTTTGTCTATCTATATGTACAGTGTTGGTGTGTCTATCTATATGTAATGTGTTGGTCTGTCTATCTATATGTACAGTGTTGGTTTGTCTATCTATATGTACAGTGTTGGTGTGTCTATCTATATGTACTGTGTTGGTCTGTCTATCTATCTATATGTACAGTGTTGGTGTGTCTATATATATGTACTGTGTTGGTCTGTCTATATATATGTACAGTGTTGGTTTGTCTATCTATATGTACAGTGTTGGTGTGTCTATCTATATATACAGTGTTGGTCTGTCTATATATTGTACATGTTCGTTTGTCTATCTATATGTACTGTGTTGGTCTGTCTACTACTATATGTACAGTGTTGGTGTGTCATATATATGTACTGTGTTGGTCTGTCTATATATATGTACAGTGTTGATTTGTCTATCTATATGTACAGTGTTGGTGTGTCTATATATATGTACTGTGTTGGTCTGTCTATATATATGTACATTGTTCGTTTGTCTATCTATATGTACAGTGTTGGTGTGTCTATATATATGTACTGTGTTGGTCTGTCTATATATATGTACAGTGTTGGTTTGTCTATCTATATGTACAGTGTTGGTGTGTCTGTCTATATGTACAGTGTTGGTCTGTCTATCTATATGTACAGTGTTGGTCTGTCTATATATATGTACAGTGTTGGTCTGTCTATCTATATGTACAGTGTTGGTCTGTCTATCTATATATACAGTGTTGGTCTGTCTATCTATATATACAGTGTTGGTGTGTCTATCTATATGTACAGTGTTGGTCTGTCTATATATATGTACAGTGTTGGTCTGTCTGTCTATCTATATGTACAGTGTTGGTCTGTCTATATATATGTACAGTGTTGGTCTGTCTGTCTATCTATATGTACAGTGTTGGTGTGTCTATCTATATGTACAGTGTTGGTCTGTCTATCAATATGTACAGTGTTGGTGTGTCTATCTATATGTACAGTGTTGTTCTGTCTATATATATGTACAGTGTTGGTCTGTCTATCTATATGTACAGTGTTGGTCTGTCTATCTATATGTATAGTGTTGGTCTGTCTATCTATATGTACAGTGTTGGTCTGTCTATCTATATGTACATTGTTGGTCTGTCTATATATATGTACAGTGTTGGTGTGTCTATCTATATGTACAGTGTAGGTCTGTCTATATATATGTACAGTGTTGGTCTGTCTATCTATATGTACAGTGTTGGTCTGTCTATCTATATGTACAGTGTTGGTCTATCTATATATATGTACAGTGTTGGTCTGTCTATCTATATGTACAGTGTTGGTCTGTCTATATATATGTACAGTGTTGGTCTGTCTATCTATATATACAGTGTTGGTGTTTCTCTATATATGTACAGTGTTGGTCTGTCTATCTATATGTACAGTGTTGGTGTGTCTATATATATGTACAGTGTTGGTGTGTCTATCTATATGTACAGTGCTGGTCTGTCTATCTATATGTACAGTGTTGGTCTGTCTATCTACATGTACAGTGTTGATGTGTCTATATATATATACAGTGTTGGTGTGTCTATCTATATGTACAGTGTTGGTCTGTCTATCTATATGTACAGTGTTGGTCTGTCTATCTATATGTACAGTGTTGGTCTGTCTATATATATATGTACAGTGTTGGTCTGTCTATCTATATGTACAGTATTGGTCTGTCTGTCTATCTATATGTACAGTGTTGGTGTGTCTATCTATATGTACTGTGTTGGTCTGTCTATATATATGTACAGTGTTGGTCTGTCTATCTATATGTACAGTGTTGGTCTGTCTATATATATGTACAGTGTTGGTCTGTCTATCTATATGTACAGTGTTGGTCTGTCTATATATATGTACAGTGTTGGTCTGTCTATCTATATGTACAGTGTTGGTCTGTCTGTCTATCTATATGTACAGTGTTGGTGTGTCTATCTATATGTACTGTGTTGGTCTGTCTATATATATGTACAGTGTTGGTTTGTCTATCTATATGTACAGTGTTGGTGTGTCTATCTATATGTAATGTGTTGGTCTGTCTATCTATATGTACAGTGTTGGTTTGTCTATCTATATGTACAGTGTTGGTGTGTCTATCTATATGTACAGTGTTGGTGTGTCTATATATATGTACTGTGTTGGTCTGTCTATATATATGTACAGTGTTGGTTTGTCTATCTATATGTACAGTGTTGGTGTGTCTATCTATATGTACTGTGTTGGTCTGTCTATATATATGTACAGTGTTGGTTTCTCTATCTATATGTACAGTGTTGGTGTGTCTATATATATGTAATGTGTTGGTCTGTCTATATATATGTACAGTGTTGGTTTGTCTATCTATATGTACAGTGTTGGTCTGTCTATCTATATATACAGTGTTGGTCTGTCTATCTATATGTACAGTGTTGGTCTGTCTATCTATATGTACAGTGTTGGTCTGTCTATCTATATGTACAGTGTTGGTCTGTCTATATATATGTACAGTGTTGGTCTGTCTATCTATATGTACAGTGTTGGTGTGTCTATCTATATGTACAGTGTTGGTTTGTCTATCTATATGTACAGTGTTGGTCTGTCTATCTATATGTACAGTGTTGGTGTGTCTATATATATGTACAGTGTTGGTCTGTCTATCTATATGTACAGTGTTGGTCTGTCTATCTACATGTACAGTGTTGATGTGTCTATATATATATACAGTGTTGGTGTGTCTATCTATATGTACAGTGTTGGTCTGTCTATCTATATGTACAGTGTTGGTCTGTCTATCTATATGTACAGTGTTAGTCTGTCTATATATATGTACATTGTTGGTCTGTCTATCTATATGTACAGTATTGGTATGTCTGTCTATCTATATGTACAGTGTTGGTGTGTCTATCTATATGTACTGTGTTGGTCTGTCTATATATATGTACAGTATTGGTCTGTCTATCTATATGTACAGTGTTGGTCTGTCTATATATATGTACAGTGTTGGTATGTCTATCTATATGTACAGTGTTGGTCTGTCTATATATATGTACAGTGTTGGTCTGTCTATCTATATGTACAGTGTTGGTCTGTCTGTCTATCTATATGTATAGTGTTGGTGTGTCTATCTATATGTACTGTGTTGGTCTGTCTATATATATGTACAGTGTTGGTTTGTCTATCTATATGTACAGTGTTGGTGTGTCTATCTATATGTAATGTGTTGGTCTGTCTATCTGTATGTACAGTGTTGGTTTGTCTATCTATATGTACAGTGTTGGTGTGTCTATCTATATGTACTGTGTTGGTCTGTCTATCTATCTATATGTACAGTGTTGGTGTGTCTATATATATGTACTGTGTTGGTTTGTCTATATATATGTACATTGTTGGTGTGTCTATCTATATGTACTGTGTTGGTCTGTCTATATATATGTACAGTGTTGGTTTGTCTATCTATATGTACAGTGTTGGTGTGTCTATATATATGTACTGTGTTGGTCTGTCTATCTATCTATATGTACAGTGTTGGTTTGTCTATCTATATGTACAGTGTTGGTGTGTATATCTATATGTACAGTGTTGGTCTGTCTATCTATATGTACAGTGTTGGCCTGTCTATATATATGTACAGTGTTGGTCTGTCTATCTATATGTACAGTGTTGGTCTGTCTATCTATATATACAGTGTTGATCTGTCTATCTATATATACAGTGTTGGTGTGTCTATCTATATGTACAGTGTTGGTCTGTCTATCTATATGTACAGTGTTGGTCTGTCTATCTATATGTACAGTGTTGGTCTGTCTATATATATATGTACAGTGTTGGTCTGTCTATCTATATGTACAGTATTGGTCTGTCTGTCTATCTATATGTACAGTGTTGGTGTGTCTATCTATATGTACTGTGTTGGTCTGTCTATATATATGTACAGTGTTGGTCTGTCTATCTATATGTACAGTGTTGGTCTGTCTATATATATGTACAGTGTTGGTCTGTCTATCTATATGTACAGTGTTGGTCTGTCTATATATATGTACAGTGTTGGTCTGTCTATCTATATGTACAGTGTTGGTCTGTCTGTCTATCTATATGTACAGTGTTGGTGTGTCTATCTATATGTACTGTGTTGGTCTGTCTATATATATGTACAGTGTTGGTTTGTCTATCTATATGTACAGTGTTGGTGTGTCTATCTATATGTAATGTGTTGGTCTGTCTATCTATATGTACAGTGTTGGTTTGTCTATCTATATGTACAGTGTTGGTGTGTCTATCTATATGTACAGTGTTGGTGTGTCTATATATATGTACTGTGTTGGTCTGTCTATATATATGTACAGTGTTGGTTTGTCTATCTATATGTACAGTGTTGGTGTGTCTATCTATATGTACTGTGTTGGTCTGTCTATATATATGTACAGTGTTGGTTTCTCTATCTATATGTACAGTGTTGGTGTGTCTATATATATGTACTGTGTTGGTCTGTCTATATATATGTACAGTGTTGGTTTGTCTATCTATATGTACAATGTTGGTCTGTCTATCTATATATACAGTGTTGGTCTGTCTATCTATATGTACAGTGTTGGTCTGTCTATCTATATGTACAGTGTTGGTCTGTCTATCTATATGTACAGTGTTGGTCTGTCTATATATATGTACAGTGTTGGTCTGTCTATCTATATGTACAGTGTTGGTGTGTCTATCTATATGTACAGTGTTACTTTGTCTATCTATATGTACAGTGTTGGTCTGTCTATCTATATGTACAGTGTTGGTGTGTCTATATATATGTACAGTGTTGGTCTGGCTATCTATATGTACAGTGTTGGTCTGTCTATCTACATGTACAGTGTTGATGTGTCTATATATATATACAGTGTTGGTGTGTCTATCTATATGTACAGTGTTGGTCTGTCTATCTATATGTACAGTGTTGGTCTGTCTATCTATATGTACAGTGTTAGTCTGTCTATATATATGTACAGTGTTGGTCTGTCTATCTATATGTACAGTATTGGTCTGTCTGTCTATCTATATGTACAGTGTTGGTGTGTCTATCTATATGTACTGTGTTGGTCTGTCTATATATATGTACAGTGTTGGTCTGTCTATATATATGTACAGTGTTGGTCTGTCTATATATATGTACAGTGTTGGTATGTCTATCTATATGTACAGTGTTGGTCTGTCTATATATATGTACAGTGTTGGTCTGTCTATCTATATGTACAGTGTTGGTCTGTCTGTCTATCTATATGTATAGTGTTGGTGTGTCTATCTATATGTACTGTGTTGGTCTGTCTATATATATGTACAGTGTTGGTTTGTCTATCTATATGTACAGTGTTGGTGTGTCTATCTATATGTAATGTGTTGGTCTGTCTATCTGTATGTACAGTGTTGGTTTGTCTATCTATATGTACAGTGTTGGTGTGTCTATCTATATGTACTGTGTTGGTCTGTCTATCTATCTATATGTACAGTGTTGGTGTGTCTATATATATGTACTGTGTTGGTTTGTCTATATATATGTACATTGTTGGTGTGTCTATCTATATGTACTGTGTTGGTCTGTCTATATATATGTACAGTGTTGGTTTGTCTATCTATATGTACAGTGTTGGTGTGTCTATATATATGTACTGTGTTGGTCTGTCTATCTATCTATATGTACAGTGTTGGTTTGTCTATCTATATGTACAGTGTTGGTGTGTATATCTATATGTACAGTGTTGGTCTGTCTATCTATATGTACAGTGTTGGCCTGTCTATATATATGTACAGTGTTGGTCTGTCTATCTATATGTACAGTGTTGGTCTGTCTATCTATATATACAGTGTTGATCTGTCTATCTATATATACAGTGTTGGTGTGTCTATCTATATGTACAGTGTTGGTCTGTCTATATATATGTACAGTGTTGGTCTGTCTGTCTATCTATATGTACAGTGTTGGTGTGTCTATCTATATGTACTGTGTTGGTCTGTCTATATATATGTACAGTGTTGGTCTGTCTATCTATATGTACAGTGTTGGTCTGTCTATATATATGTACAGTGTTGGTCTGTCTATCTATATGTACAGTGTTGGTCTGTCTAGATATATGTACAGTGTTGGTCTGTCTATATATATGTACAGTGTTGGTCTGTCTGTCTATCTATATGTACAGTGTTGGTGTGTCTATCTATATGTACTGTGTTGGTCTGTCTATATATATGTACAGTGTTGGTTTGTCTATCTATATGTACAGTGTTGGTGTGTCTATCTATATGTAATGTGTTGGTCTGTCTATATATATGTACAGTGTTGGTTGTCTATCTATATGTACAGTGTTGGTGTGTCTATCTATATGTACTGTGTTGGTCTGTCTATCTATCTATATGTACAGTGTTGGTGTGTCTATATATATGTAATGTGTTGGTCTGTCTATATATATGTACAGTGTTGGTTTGTCTATCTATATGTACAGTGTTGGTGTGTCTATCTATATGTACTGTGTTGGTCTGTCTATATATGTACAGTGTTGGTTTCTCTATCTATATGTACAGTGTTGGTGTGTCTATATATATGTACTGTGTTGGTCTGTCTATATATATGTACAGTGTTGGTCTCTGTCTATCTATATGTACAGTGTTGGTGTGTCTATCTATATGTATGTGTTGGTCTGTCTATCTATATGTACAGTGTTGGTTTGTCTATCTATATGTACAGTGTTGGTGTGTCTATCTATATGTACTGTGTTGGTCTGTCTATCTATCTATATGTACAGTGTTGGTGTGTCTATATATAACCCAAAAACACAAATACAGTGTTGGTCTGTTATCTATATGTACAGTGTTGGTGTGTCTATCTATATGTACTGTGTTGGTCTGTCTATATATATGTACAGTGTTGGTCTGTCTATCTATATGTACAGTGTTGGTGTGTCTATCTATATGTACTGTGTTGGTCTGTCTATCTATATATGTACAGTGTTGGTCTGTCTATCTATATGTACAGTGTTGGTGTGTCTATCTATATGTACAGTGTTGGTCTGTCTATATATATGTACAGTGTTGGTCTGTCTATCTATATGTACAGTGTTGGTGTGTCTATATATATGTACAGTGTTGGTCTGTCTATCTATATGTACAGTGTTGGTGTGTCTATCTATATGTACAGTGTTGGTTTGTCTATCTATATGTACAGTGTTGGTCTGTCTATCTATATGTACAGTGTTGGTGTGTCTATCTATATGTACTGTGTTGGTCTGTCTATCTATATGTACAGTGTTGGTGTGTCTCTCTATATATACAGTGTTGGTCTGTCTATCTATATGTACAGTGTTGGTATGTCTATCTATATATACAGTGTTGGTATGTCTATCTATATATACAGTGTTGGTGTGTCTATCTATATGTACAGTGTTGGTCTGTATATATATATGTACAGTGTTGGTCTGTCTATCTATATGTACAGTGTTGGTCTGTCTATCTATATATACAGTGTTGGTCTGTCTATATATATGTACAGTGTTGGTCTGTCTGTCTATCTATATGTACAGTGTTGGTGTGTCTATCTATATGTACTGTGTTGGTCTGTCTATATATATGTACAGTGTTGGTCTGTCAATCTATATGTACATTGTTGGTCTGTCTATCTATATGTACAGTGTTGGTGTGTCTATCTATATGTACAGTGTTGGTCTGTCTATCTATATGTACTGTGTTGGTCTGTCTATCTATATGTACAGTGTTGGTCTGTCTATCTATATGTACTGTGTTGGTCTGTCTATCTATATGTACTGTGTTGGTCTGTCTATCTATATGTACAGTGTTGGTCTGTCTATCTATATGTACAGTGTTGCTATGTCTATCTATATGTACAGTGTTGGTCTGTCTATCTATATGTACAGTGTTTGTCTGTCTATATATTTATGTACTGTGTTGATCTGTCTATCTATATGTACAGTGTTGGTCTGTCTATCTATATATACAGTGTTGGTCTGTCTATATATATGTATGTGTTGGTCTGTCTATCTATATGTACAGTGTTGGTCTGTCTATATATATGTACTGTGTTGGTCTGTCTATCTATATGTACAGTGTTGGTCTGTCTATATATATGTACTGTGTTGGTCTGTCTATCTATATGTACAGTGTTGGTCTGTCTATATATATGTACAGTGTTGGTCTGTCTATCTATATATAAAGTGTTGGTCTGTCTATATATATATACAGTGTTGGTCTGTCTATCTATATGTACAGTGTTGGTCTGTCTATCTATATGTACAGTGTTGGTCTGTCTATCTATATGTACAGTGTTGGTCTGTCTATCTATATGTATAGTGTTGGTCTGTCTATCTATATGTACTGTGTACACTAATGGTATGTGTTTGTTTTCGATTATAACAAATTATTTTAGCTCGATTGCGAAACATGTTTTACCAACTTTGGGAACTGGTTTAAACTTTAAATACATTTGATTTGTCATGATAGTAACATAGTAGTACATCAACTGACATCACACACTACAGATACGTGGATTGAATCGAACGCTTTATATGGATTACTCCCGAGACCTCATTCTTGATGGAGCTCATCGGCACGAGGGAGAGAGAATAGTCACTCGCCTTGCCTACGGATACCACTACCGCAACCAACGTGGTTCTGACAGGGCTCAAGCTTGACTGTCAATGACCAGTCTCTGTCAGTGACCGTTGTATAACTGCATTCAGTCTATTATTATTATTATATTTCGGGTTTTACGCCTGCATCAGCACCATTTCGGGCTATATCGCCGGTGGGCAGTTTACCTAACAACACCTTTCCTGGACAGGCTCCAGCGGTTAACCAGTACTTGGGTGCACCATCCTCCGTAAGAAACTGCCAACTTTTTCATATAAATGAAACACGATCTGACTTTTCATATAAATGAAACACGGTCGAGCCCTGCTGGAGCCGTTACGAGTGTGCCCTTAGGCAAGGCATTTAAATTCCACGTTGCCTCTTCTCTCTCCCTCGTGGCGATGGATTCCATCAGGAATGAGGTCTCGAGAGTGATTTAAGTTGACATAACTTGTTTCGCAATCGAGCTCAAATAAATTTGTATAAACTAATCTATGCCAGTGTTTGACTGCGGACTACCCTAATACCAAGGAATACTGCTAAGAACCGATTATCATTTTGGAAAGCTGTACTTGTTGTTGTTGTTGTTGTTGTTGTTGTTGTTGTTGTTGTTGATTTACCATTTACTAATTCCTATCTTGCTGACGGGAAATGCTTTAGTTAACTTTTTATTTTTAACTTTATTTTTTTTACAACGATTGCGAAACAAGTTTTAGCAACTTATATTAACCACTCTCGTTGGCGCGGATGAAAGCGTATATGTGGTCATTCGTGTGGGAGGAAACCGGAGTACCCGGAGAAAACCCACATGTCCGATCTGGCGACTTGGCGAACCATCTCACATACTTCCCGGTCTGAGGATCGAACCCGGGTTGCATTGGTGAAAAGCGAGCGCGCTAGCAACTGCGCTAATCGGACAGCCAACTATTTTAGTTAAGTACATGTTGTGACAATACTTGTTTGTGATAATTTGGGTGTCGTGAATACTATCTAGACGTCCTTTATCGGTCAGTTTATTCGTGAAACCTTTTATGAACATTATGTTTAGTTTATACAAATTTATTTTAGCTCGATTGCGAAACATGTTATTACAACTTATATTACTCACTCTCGAGACCTCATTCCTGATGAAATCCATCACCACGAGGGAGAGGGAAGAGGCAACATGGAATTTAAATGCCTTGCCTAAGGGCACAATCGTAACGGCTCCAGCGGTGCTCCAACTCCGGACCTTTCGCACCTGAATCGAACGCGCATATACTGTGCTATCACTACTTCTACTTATGTGTATATTA